>CAUYRT010044606.1:0-23527 GCA_963574885.1 Lepilemur ruficaudatus | reverse complement strand
TTAGCCGGGCATGGTGGCGCATGCCTGTAGTCCCAGCTACTCGGGAGGCTGAGGCAGAAGGATTGCTTGAGCCCAGGAGTGTGAGGTTGCCGTGAGCTAGGCTGATGCCACGGCACTCACTCTAGCCCGGGCAACAGAGTGCGACTCTGTCTAAAAAAAAAAAAAAAAAAAACCTACTCTGTCGAAGTAGTCCAGAGAGTACATACATAGTGCTCCAACTGTATCTACGTACAACCAACACTCCATTTTAAGTGTACAATTAAATGATTTTCAGTGGATTTACCGAGGTGTACCGTTAATCACATGAATCAGTTTTTGAGGGATTCCTTTCCCCTATTGAGACCCCTAATTCCATTCCCCAACTACTTTTAAAGCATATCCCACCCCTCCACAGTGCCCCCCCACGTCGCTTAGACGTGGGTTTACTCCCCACCCCCCAATTCCCTAGTGTTTGCTCCCACCCTTTGAGCACCATAGTGTTAATCAATCAATACCAGTTTGATGGCGAGTACAAGTGGGGCCCATTCTTCGGGTCTTGTGTCACCTCACTTCGAATAATAGTCAAGCCAAAACTCAAATCGAAAAGGCAATACCTTTCACTGTTTGTTTGTTTTTAAGAGACATGGTTTTACTCTGTCACCTATGCTGTAGTGCAGTGACAGTCTTGAATTCCTGGACTCAAGCAATCTTCCCACCTCAGCTTCCCAAGTAGCTGGGACTACAGGCACACGCCACTGCACCTAGCTAATTTTTAATTTTTTTTTTTTTTTTTGTGGAAACAGGGTCTCGTTGTGTTGTCTAGGCTAGTCCCAAACTCCTGACCTCAAGCGATCCTCCCACTTTGGCCTCCCAATGTGCTAGGATTACAGGCATGAACCACAAAGCCTGGCCCAGGTTGTTCTTGAACTTCTTTAATGCTGGCTTAGGATTTGAATTTCTCAGGTCTGCTTAAGTAAATTATTATTAACCCATCTTCTTTCTTGCTTCAAAATTTTGTTGCTGTATCTTCTCCCATTCTCTTTGCTTTAGTAGAATTATGCCTGTTTTTTTTTTTTTTAAAGCCCTTTAATTTTGTATTAACAGACCTGAGGAAGGAGTGGAGCTAATGTATGTATTCAGTCTACACCTTTAATTAGAAGTATTAGCACTTTTTTTTACATAAAATTTTTTGACAGTTCATCTCCTATAGTTATGCATGTATCTGCTGATTAAGAAAATACATTAAAAAGCTGGTATACATTTAATAACGCTTCTAAATAAAGTTACAACTTTATACATTTGAAAAATAACGTGCGAGATATGATCATTCAGTCTTTAGACATGTTAAGCAAAAGATTCATGGAATTCTTTGGAACTCTTTGCAATGCTCACTCTTGGCAGTCATTGCTTTGTAGAAATAACTAAACATAATGGGAATTCAGAGCAGAGAGCATAGTCATGGAAGGCTTCATGAATAAGGAGTGGAATCTGGATAGGCAGAAAAAAGAGATATTCCAGAGGAGACAGCACAAGCAGGGGTGCAAAGGTAGGGGATAAGATGAATTGAGCAAATGGGTTGGGCTATACCTGAGAAATTTTGTTGGAGAATAATGAGTAATAAAGTTGGAAGGGAAAAGTGGCATCAGGTTATGAAGGCTCTGGATATTTGTTTGGATTTTATGTTATAGGCAATATAGGGAAATACTGGTTCTTCAGAGAAGAAATATAATAGCATTTTATTAGCTAAATTAGGCTATAACATGAAAGATACATTGGGAGAGAGATATCAAAGATGGGGAGAGGCTATTGAAGTAATGTAGACATTAACAAGAATAACATTTGTTTATGTATTATGTGGTAGACATCATTTTAAACATTTTATGTATTAATATGTTTATCCTTCTCAATGTAGGTATTGTTATTATCCTTATTTTGCAGGAACTGAGACATAGAGAGGTAGATGACTGGGATGTTGGAATGGAGAAGAAGAAATGAATTTAGCTATATTGTTGACTTCTAGTGATCTTGAATGATTAAATTTATACTATTACATTGTTCGTGGTAATGGAGAGGTGTTTCTTTTTCTTTCCTCTCCTTCCCTTCCTCTCCTTTTCCTTCCCTCCTTTCTTCCCTCCACTTCCTTCCTTCGTGTGTCCCCTCCCTTCCCCACTTCCCTCCCTTACTTCCTTTCTACCTTCCTTGTTTGGGAAATCCACTTTTTGGGACAGACCAAGATAGATAGTAGAGGTGAAAAGAGACCAGGTCCAGAGAAAACGTTAGTTTTCTTCCTTTCTTGCCCACTATGTTTAGAACTGCAGAATCCTTCTTTCCCCCAAATATTGGCATCGGAGAGTGGATTTTTCACGTTTTCAAGACTTTATTGAACTTGCTCTTATAGAAGCACAAAATTCTATAAATCAATGTTATTGCTGTTGACAGGAACAGTGTATTATTAGGGTGTTCCTTGTTCTCTTTGCATATTAGATATGGCCAATTGAAGCTTTTATCTTATGAAGATATACAGTGAGGTATCTGGTGAGTATGTTTCTTGACCTGTATGTGGTAATCATAACGTGTTTCTCTTTAGCTTGGTTCTACAGCCATTGGGATCCAGACATCAGAGGGTGTGTGCCTAGCTGTGGAGAAGAGAATTACCTCCCCACTCATGGAGCCCAGCAGCATTGAGAAAATTGTAGAGATTGATGCTCACATAGGTAAGGAGTAGAAGAAAGCTGTTCAGTAGGGTCTGGCCTGGGTTAATTAGTCCTCTGTCATATTCTAAGGGAGGTTCATGAGATAAACACCTTATCCCCTCGTTAGCTATTGTTTTCCAGGCAGTAGGCCAGACGTATAACTTTAGGATCAGGACAGTTGCAGGACTCATTTATGTTTAACCTTCTCCCAGAAGTTCCTTTCTCCCTCAGATTTAGACTTGGCAAATGTGATCATTATTGAAATATATAAAGGTTGAATCATAGGCCAGCTCACTATGATGGCTGGGTCTTAATGTTAGGCCTGGTAGGAGGCCACCAGGAGCAAAGGATCATGCGTAGGAAGTAGGGTGTCTATTGAGAAAAGAGGAAGTCTCAAGGATCTTCACAGTGACTAAGATTCAGAGAGTTATAACAGATCAGTCTTTTTCCTCTGTTTTTAGATTTATCTTTTTATTCCTTGTCCTCTCATCTTCCCCCTTTTCTGGTCTTTATTTTAATTCCCCTGCCTTGGCTTCTGACATCATTGTAGCATTACAGGGTGAGTAGTTCTATTTATTTATAGCATGGTTATCCAAATTTTCTTAACCTCATTAGTGAAACATTGGTAAAAGAATTAATGGCTTGAAGGCATCAGAACCAAATGCCATGGTGACTCTGGGAGCTTGATATTATCTCTTTTATAGACGTAGAAACTGAGGTTTAGTCTTTTAAGATTAGAATATTGTATCTGCTTTACATCAAGTCACCTGTCTTTTGGAGGTGGGTCAATGTCCCTTCATTCAACAAATTGAGAACCTAACATGTGCCAGACATTACACTGGACACTAGGGATACAGAGAGGAATAGGACATAGTCCTTGTTTTCTAGGAGCATACAGTCTAATTGTGGTGGTGAACATGTAAAGGAGTAAGCTCAATTAAGTGATATAGGTATTAAGAAAGACTCCTAGTGTGTGTGCTCAGTAGGGATTCAAAGGAGGAAATAATTAATTTTGCCTGGGGTCAGTGGTGGGCTTTCACAAAAGTATTCCATGAAAGTGATACTTGAGCTAAGTTTAATTCTTTTTTTTTTTTTTTTTTTTTTTTTTGAGACAGAGTCTCACTCTGTTGCCCAGGCTAGAGTGCCATGACGTCGGCCTAACTCACAGCAACCTCAGACTCCTGGGCTCAAGCAATCCTTCTGCCTCAGCCTCCCAAGTAACTGGGACTACAGGCATGTGTCACCATGCCTGGCTAATTTTTTCTATATATTTTTAGTTGGCCAATTAATTTCTTTCTATTTTTTTAGTAGAGACAGGGTCTCACTCTTGCTCAGGCTGGTTTTGAACTCCTGACCTTAAGCGATCCACCCACCTTGGTCTCCCAGAGTGCTAGGATTACAGGCAGGAGCCATCGCGCCTGGCCTAAGTTTAATTCTTAAAGAAGTGTTTACCAGGTGAACAAGTGTCTGGGTATCACAAGAAGAGAGCATCCTAGTCAGAGGGAATAAAGATGACTGAAGCTATGGTGTAAAATATAAAATACTATGGCACAAGCAGTTTAATATGACTAGGAGGTGAACTGTGGCAAGAGATGAGTCTGGGGTCAGAGAGTGGAAGTCCTTTTTTTATCAATACCATGCTAAACAGCTTGTACTTGAGCCATTGATGGGAAAGGTTTTAAACAATGAGGTAATATGATCACATTAGAATTTTAGAAAGACCATTCTGATAACAGTGCTAAAGGTAGACTGAACGGGGCTGAGACTGGAGGCAGGGAGACCAGTTAAGAAACTTGTAATAGTCCAAACAGAGGTGGTAAGGTTAAGAAACTTTTGTAATAGTCCAGACAAACTAAGGCAATGGCCAGAGAATACAGAAGAAGGACTAATAGCCAGACAAGTTAATCAGATAGAGATTGACAGAAGTTGGGATCTGATTGGTTTTGAGGGCTAAAGAAGATGGGAGTCTAGAAGGGAAATAAGATGAGTTGATGTGTGGTATATCCACGTCAATATATCAAGGGGGTCATTTGGCTTTATAAAGTCTGAAATTTGGGAGAGAAACCTAGGCTGGAGATTTAGATTTGCGTCATGGCATATAAAATAACAGTTAATAGCCATAATCTTGCAAACTTCCTCTTTAATGTAACTAGTTGGTTTGTGTTTGGGACAGGAAGGTAAAAAGGCTTTTGCTTTTATTCTAGATCTTCCACTGTAGCCCATAGTGAGATGGGTTTTTTTCCCTTATTTCTTAGGTTGGGGCATTAGTGTTTGCTTAATTCAAAAATGTATCATGGTCTACAAAGAGTGCTAAAGGCATGTTTAGGGATGCAATATGTGAAATTTCATGTTTGGTTAGCTGCTTTTCTCTGTCTTGTGTCTTATTATCTGGACTTCCGTGTCATTGTGGATGGTTTTTTGTTTGTAACATCATTATACTTGGGTTCAGCATAGATCATTTCCCACCTAACCTATTGGGCATAATGCTATGGGATTGCTGAATGGCTGGCAAGGTTCCATTCCAGAATTTCGGGATTTCCTGAGTGGATGAAAGAGTTCTACAAGGATCTGGCCACTGGGTCACTGTTACTTTTACATTGCAGGTTGTGCCATGAGTGGGCTAATTGCTGATGCTAAGACTTTAATTGATAAAGCCAGAGTGGAGACACAGGTAAAATTGGCATCATCTCCTTTTTACTATGATGCTGGAGTTCCTTGTTTAGTCTTGATATAGCTTCCTGGGCTATATTGCAGGTACCTTTGTCAATATGAGATGTGGCTCTTGGGAGTGATTTTGGGTAGAACTCCCAGTTAGAACTTTCCGGGGCTTGGAGTTTAGCTGTCCAACCATTGCAGCTTTAAGGAAGCTCTGGTCAATAGTGCTGACAGTCTCTTGCTTCTTTTGGATTTGCCTTATATAAAGCATGCATTACACTGCATTCTGTTTCCTAATTGACTTTCTGTGGGAGCACCATGGCAGGAGGTGGACATAGTTAAAGGACATTCTCCCCCTAACTGCCTTTGCTGCCAGGCTTGCAAGTAACAGCTCTCCTCTGGTGAGTAATGATTTGTGCCAGGTGACAAATACTGGTCAGGAATGCTGATTTTTCTTTTTTTTTTTTTTAAACTGAATACCTGCTGCCTGGAGAGTAGTAAGAAACTAGTAAGAAAAAAATATCTCATGGTAAAATTTTTTGCACTTATTTGCAAGTTTGCTGTCAGTACTTTCTTAAGTTAGCACTTAAGAAAGAATAAGTCATTTAACTTAAACACCAACAGAGAAAGATAGGGACTTTGAAGGAGGGTGGCACTTGGCTATCAGCATTTACTTTGTGAAAAGAATAAACTTGGTGCTTTGAGGGGTTAACCCTGTTTTTCAAGGGCATAATCCTCTAGTCTGTCATTGCTTGGAGTCCTTGATGTTTATTTCCAGAGCTATTTCTGTTCCTCTCCTGTAGTCCCAAGTACTCATGTCTAGTGTTAATTAAGAAAAACACACTTGAGCCTTCAGTTTCCAACCACATTTCAAAGGGATATGTGTATGAGATAGTGGGCTGCTTTAAGGCCCTTCTTATTAGAAGGTGTATCATTTTTGCTCTTCTTCTAGAACCATTGGTTCACCTACAATGAAACAATGACAGTGGAGAGTGTGACCCAGGCTGTGTCCAATCTGGCTCTGCAGTTTGGAGAAGAAGATGCAGATCCAGGTGCCATGGTGAGTGTGATGCTTGTGTCAAGTTTTCTTACTGTCCTATGGAACTTAGGACATTTGTCCTCTGAACATAACTTTCCTAGCCCCTCTTGTCTCCCTTACTTCACAGCCACTTGTCTTAATACTTCTTTTTGGTTCTAGTCTCGCCCCTTTGGAGTAGCACTGTTATTTGGAGGAGTTGATGAGAAAGGACCCCAGCTGTAAGTACCACTTTGCAGGGGTTTTTTTTCCTGCTTTTGGTAGAGGTGGTGGTGGGGTTATTTTAATTTGGGGTAAGGATTGATAGTTTAAATCAACTGAGAAGATTATTGTAGAGTTGTAAAAAAAGAAAGGCTTCTAACTCTAAAATCCAGTGATTCTACGCTGTTTATACAAACAAATTTGGGGATTCCTTAAAGGACTCTTCTATTGAAATCAGTGCTAATTCTAGAAAGAATTAGAAATAACTGTGTTACTATAGGTAGGATATGTTTTAGAGCTTTGCTCTGGATTGTTGATCTGATCCTCATCCTCAAAATATTACTAAGATAGACATACACAAGTGCCGTATTTATGTATACTATACTTTTCCTCTTAATCCCTGAGGAAATTACTAATTTTCTTAAATACTTTTTAAAATATCTGGTTTCTCCAGATAGAATATCTTTTGGATATGTGCCTCAGTATTTTAGTGGTGTTTCCCAGTTGTGGGGCCAAGCATTTATACTTTTCTTTAGTGAGATGTTTGTTATGTAAAGTGCTACCACTCTTAAACATTTTAATCCTCTTCTTTTGGGGGGTTTTACAGGTTTCATATGGACCCTTCTGGGACCTTTGTACAGTGTGATGCTCGAGCAATTGGCTCTGCTTCAGAGGGTGCCCAGAGCTCCCTGCAAGAAGTTTACCACAAGGTAATTAAGCATTCTCACAACTTCTATTATTATTTTAAAAATCAAGGTATAATTTACATATGATAAAATGTACAGACCTTAAAGGGTTCCATTCTATGAGTTTTGGCAATTGTATATACCCTTTGAACCATAAGATATAGAACCTTTCCATCACTCCCCAAAAACTGCTCATCCACATTCCAGTCAATCTCTCCCCCTCCCTTGCCACCATGTTTACCACTATACATTAGTTTTGTCTGTTCTTGTGCTTTTCTATAAATGGAATTATACAATTTGTGTTTGTTTGCTTTAAACATACTGTTTTTGAGATCCATTCATGTTGTACCAATAGTTCATTTTTATTACTGAGTAGTATACCATGGTATGGATGTACCACAATATGTTTATCCTCTATCCTCATAGCTTTACTTAGCAGTTTATACTTTGTAGTTTAGCTCTTGAACCAAGTAGGCATTTGGTACTTTCTTTGTGGGATGGGAAGATTTGGTCTTGGATAACCTATTGGTATGATTGAAGGCTGCCATATTTATCATTCCGATGGTTCATACAGAGATGCCTGCTCACATCAACTCCTGATAGTATTGATTTTACATGTGGAGGAAATTGTAATAGGTAGAAATGGGGTTTGAAAAAAAAAAGAGTGAATTTTTGGCTGGGCACAGCAGCTCACATCTGTAATCCTAGTGCTGTGGCAAGCCAAGGCAGGAAGATCACTTGAGCCCAGGAGTTCAAGACCAGCCTGGGTAACATAGCAAGACCCCATTTCTAAAAAAAAAAAAAAAAATTGAATGAATTTTCTAAACCATTAGGCTGCCTTTATAGATCACTTGGCATTATTATTAATAGAGTATCACCAATATCATCTTATCTAGCTTCTAAATTAAAAGAGGAATTCAGATGTACACTAGAGAAGTGTAGTCCTTTCCTGTTCTTCAAAGATCTTTTAGTAAAAAAAAGTTGGTGACTCTGTTGTGGTTCAAAATAAGACTTTTTTTCCCCTCTGAATAAGTGTACTTATTTACCATTTACTTGAGTTTCGGAGATACTTGTAATGCACTGTAGTAATTAAGATGTTTGATAAATTAATATTTACTAAATCATTTGTTCATTGAGATAAAGGGGAAATCTCTGTAGGAAGGAGGGATTATGTGTAATTAATGGTTTATCTTCTCACCATCTTTGTTTCAAGTCTATGACTCTGAAAGAAGCCATCAAGTCTTCACTCATCATCCTTAAACAAGTAATGGAGGAGAAGCTGAATGCAACTAACATAGAGGTATTTTTCTGTTTCATTGTTTTTTATTCAGATATCATAACTCCCAATGCTGAGGATTAAATAGATCAAGAAAATCACATTTTTGTATGTTCAGTTCTTAAGAAATTATTGGTAACTTTTGAATAATAAGCAGCTTTAGTAAAGTGGTGATGGCAGAAGCCAGAATTCAATGAGTTAAAGAGTGAAAGGGAGGTGATGAAGTGGAGAAAACAAGAGTATGTTTTCTCAAGAGGTTTGATTAGTCAGAAGGCAGCATTAAAGAAAAGGATTTGTGTCTTTTTAAGGGTGGGGAAAGTCTTAAAAATACTAGTGGGTAGAAATGAGTGGATAGAAAAACGTTAAAAAAAAATGAAAGGAGAGGTTAGGATAGTGATGGAAAAGTTCTAAAAGAGGAAAGTTGTGGTACAAATGAAGGAGTTGGTTTTAAAAAGTAAAATTCACTAAGCATTGAGTACCCATTACATGGCAGATAGCTAGATGCAGGGATATAGACACAGAAAAATCCAATGCCTATTCAAGTAGTATACTGTACAATGTAGGGGATATAACAGATTAATAAGAGCTTAGGATATACTTTACATTAATAATAGCAGTAAGAACAAATTGCCATGAGAACACAAAATTTTGACTAGGACATTAGGAAAGCTTCCTGGAAGAGATGATATCTGGAAAAGGGAGCAGAAAGGTATTTCAGGAAGAGGGACCGGAATGTGCAAAGGCTCAAATATGTGAAAATAACTATGCATAAAAGGAAACTTTGATGATTTTGTCTGACTGCTTGGGTGTGGGATGTACATAAGATAGGGGAGGTGGCAACAGGTAAGACTGGAGAGGCATGGACCAGATTCTGAATGTCCTTATTTAGAATGCTAAGAGACTGGAAGAAAGGAAGTAATGATGGGTAAAGATAGGTAAGTTTGAAGATAAATTGGGAGAGATGTCTTATGTTTCCCTGGTAATTGTTAGGTCATCTGCTGAGGGTGAGTGAATGAAACAGTGAAATTAAGGAGAATGAGAAATATTTGGAAAGGTCACTAAGGGAAAAGAGAAGACAGGGATGAGTAAAAGGATTGCTGGGCCACACTAAAATACTAGCTGAGGCTCGAATAACAAAGCGAATTGTTCTAAAAAGTCAGGATAGAGATTACCCTTGGAGATACAGTATATGTGTATATTATATTTCAATTAAAAAATTTTTAAAGGCCAACTGAGGCTATAATTATAAATTAGTAATTACACCAATCAGCACTCACCAGGATATTTGTCAGCCATGCTCATGAGAAAATGGATGGTTGGATTAATCCCTGGTAGGGGATTGACTAGTTAAGGACAGAACGGAGAGTGTTGTTGGTAAATGCTTCATCAATAGAGCCAGGTTTCATAGACTGCCGTGAAAGGGGCAAAACTAGATACTAAAATAGGAGGCTGGCATTAGGAGTGGTAGGAGGATCTGAGAAGAGGAGTTTGAGTAAGGATAGTGGGAGGTGGTTGGCTTGCTCCTTGAGCACTAATGGAGAGAGGGGCGTTTAACATGGCTCCTCAGTAGAAAAAGTTACTTCATAAATGTGGTATTTTTTTTACCTTCTTAACACATATTTGAAAATACTTCCTCTTCTTGCCAGTCTCTGAGGAGATGAGGTGCAACACATGCACTAATACTCCCATCTTGACCTTTAGGAGGGATATTGTCAGTACCTTTCTTGTACTTTGTTTTCTTTGGTACTGAATGAGACAGGTTCTATTATCTCTTTGCCACCTCAGAGGAATTCACTGTGGCTCTGTTGATTTGACAGTGGAGGCTCCAAAGCCTGTTTGATTCAATTGAAAATGCAGTTATTTTCCAGTTCATTCAGTTTTAGTGCCACTACAATATTACTTTGAAAAGACCATCAGGTATGTCTCATCCAGGCTCTAGCATTAACCACATTAACTCCTGCGACTACAGTTTTCTTCACATTAAAAAAGGTATGCTGAGTTCAGTGGTTCATGCCTGTAATGTCATCTACTCAGGAGGCTGAGACTGGAGGATCACTTGAGTGCAGGAGTTTGAGACTGCAATGAACTATGATGGTGCCACTGCACTCCAGCCTTGCGACAGAGCAGGACCCTGTCTCTTAAAAGGGGTGTCCAAGACTAACTGCTCTACCAATGCTCTAACACATGGTTTTTAAACCTGTCTGTCCATAAGAGTCTTTGCAAATGAGACCCAGAAATCTATATGTGAAAGCTCCTCGGGTAATTCTGATGGTCAGTCTAAGAAGGACAGGTATATGGGAGCCATTGCTCTAAGCACTTCCTCCTCCATCTCCTTTAAGTCCTTATTCCATCTTCTACCCCTCCATTCTCCAGCATTGCTATGAGCCACTTCACCTAAGAAAAGGAAAATATCCAAGTTACATCTTTCTTTTAAAAAAAAAAAAAAGCAAAGCCATCTTTATTAACACCTCTCTACCTAGTGTTCTACCCATCTTTTTTGTTGAGGTATAATTTACATACAGTAAAATGCACCTATTTAAAGTATACAGTTTGGTGAATTTTGACAAATGTGTAACCACTGTATTGCCACCACAATCAAGATACAGAACATTCCCATCCTCCCAAAAAGTTCCCCATACCCCTTGTAGTCACTCCCCCCACCACTGATCTTTTGTCACTATAGATTTGTGTTCTAGAATTTCATATAAATGGAGTTATACAATGTGTACTCTTGTGTCTGGCTTTCACCCAGCATAATGATATTGAGATTCATCCATGTTGTATGTATCATTTATGTTACATTTTTTTGCTGAGGCTATTTATCCATCCTATTTTTTAACCTTTATTGCTAAGTCCCTTCCAAGCAGAATCCGCATTCAATATCTTCACTGCCTCACCTATCATTTATTCCTCAATCACTACCATTTATTTCAGCTCTTATTATTTTCATGAGACAGCTCCTTGCTAAGATAACTCTTGTTTGTCAGATTTCATGGTCACTGTTTGGAATTATTATTTGACCCTTCTGAAGCATTCGCCTCGAATTTGACAATTCTAAAATTAAAATCATCCTTCCTGAAAACCATTTCCTCTTCTGATATTTCTAATTCTGGTTGATGTCACCCCCAGTGTACTTGTCATTCATATCAGAAACCTGGAAGACTTTGACGTCCCTTTTCCTTCACTAAATTGTACCTTTGCCCCCTTTTAAATAACTCTCAGATCAGTGCCCCTTCTCCATCTCTACTTCCAGAGCCTTTTGTTCAGATCCTCATTTTTCTCCTACCTTGTATGTTTTCAGAGGTCTCCTATTCTTCCTGCTTCCAGCCTTGCCCTCCTCCATTTCAGTCCATTTTTCCCTTATTATGCTACTAGACTGGATTTTCTAATACATACCTAATCTTAATTGTTCTCCACTTAAAAAATATTTTCTGACTTCCACTGTCTACGAGATAAATTACAAACTTCTTTTCATGGCATGGTAATTCACTACTTAAGTCATATGTTTTATCTGTTAGGCATTTTGCATGCAGTTATTTCTTTTAATCCTCAAATAACTCTAGGATAGGATAGATATTCCTGTTTCCATTTTATAGAGGAGTAAACTGCACCTTTGAGAGCGTAGGACGTTGCCCAAAATAACAGAACTGGTAAATGGTGGAGTCAGGATTTGAATCAAGGTCTGATTTTAGGTCCTGTACTTTGAATCACTTTAATATACTCTCTCCCTCTGAGCTCTGACCCCCCTGCTCCCTCTCCATTTCATCTGTTATCCCATGTGCAACCTCTGCTTTAGCCATACACAATTTTCTTTCAGTTTTGCAAATACGTCATGTTGTTTCATGCCTTTATGCAGTTGCACATTCAGTCTGCCTATCCCCCCCTTGCCTGTCTGACCCATTCTTGCCATGCTTTAATGTACAACTCAAAGGTTGCTTCTCCTTAAAGCCTTCATGGAATCCCCAGATCACTATTTTACATATGCTTAGCTCTATTATAACAGTTAGCTGACACTGAAAGCATTTGGCATCTAGAGCCCTCAGTAAATAAGACACACTGTCCTCATCTTTGGATCCTTAGTCTCTAATACATCTGTAACTAGTACACAGGTGCTTAGTAATTATTACTGATGGAATATGACAGAAAATGTCTGTTCTACCTGCCTCACAGAGGGTTTCTGAAAGTAAAGTGAGATAAGAAATAGAAAAGTATATTTCATATTCATTATGTAAATACATTTATCATTATGCAAATATAAGGGATTATTTTTACTCATCTAGTGATGAATAACTTCCTGAAGGCAGTACTTTGTTCAAATTCTGATGCTTTCTCTCTCTGTCCTCTTGTCATTGATCATCAAGTAAAGATATTAGACCTTAAGAGAAGCCTAATCACATTTATATTTTTAAATATCCTTGGAATAGAACTCATGGCCTACATGGACATGAGTAAATTGTATAGATATATTTTGCAAATATATTTGGGAGTCTTCTGACATTTCATGTAATTAGATCTGTCTTTTGGGAGAATCTAGAAGAGACTGCAGGCTTTGAGAGGAGCACATTTTTATTTAGTCTATTCCCAGATGACATCATCAGATATCTTAAGATATGCAGCAATCTTTTTCTGAATTTTACTTATAGGGAGGCAGAGAATAATAAACACCATATAACTGGATTCTGTTAATTCTGTCTGGCAACTTTCAAATTATATTAAATGTCAGTAATGAATATTACTTTTAAAATGCCCTACTGTGTTTAATTTTAAAATTAAAAGGCCGGGCTTGGTGGCTCACGCCTGTAATCATAGCACTTTGGGAGGCTGAAGCAGAAAGATTGCTTGAGGCCAGGAGTTTGAGACCAGCCTGAACAACATGGTGAGACCCTGTCTCTACAAAAAATAAAAGAATTAGCCAGGTGTGGTGGTTCCCTCCTGTGGTCCCAGCTACTTGAGAGGTAGAGGTGGGAAGATGACTTGAGTTCAAGAGTTCAAGGCTGCAGTGACCTATGATTGTGCTGTTACACTTCAGCCTAGGTGACAGAGTGAGATGTGAGACCTGTCTGTATAAAATAATGATAAATGTATACATATATATATATATATATATATGAGGAAATGACATTTAAAACAAATTAAGCACAAAGCTTTTGAGGCAAATGTGAAGTGGCACCTATTCCTCTATATTACCCCAAAATGTGGTACTATGTGATCGGCAGAGATGATGGAAAAACCTAGTAGTTTTAGTTAAATTTGAAATTAACCGTCTTCAGATCCTAGTTTTTATTGCATAAATGGATTATAATCGGGATTGCTGGTTATTACTGATATCTTAAGTCACAGCTGATTTCCTATGCCAATATTAATGGAATCTTTTCATGTCTAGTCCTTTTAAAAAGACAAAACAAAATTTTTTAAGTTGCTACATGGACAATTTTAGAAAAAATACCTCACAATGATAGTTAGCAATTATTTGGTGCATTATGTTCTAGGCACTCTTCTAAGTACTTTACATATATTAACATTTAATCCTTACAGCTACTCTATGAGTTAGGTATTATTATCCCCATTTTACAGAGGAGGGAATAAGGCACAGTGGCCAAGTAACCTGAGGTCACACACACAAGCTCAACTTTTGAGTATATAAATGTGCCTTAAATATATTTCCAAAGACTCTTTAATAGAAAAAGTACTGACTCCTTATAATTTGCCGCTGCTTATGTGATCCTTGTTGAAGCAACTTTAAGAAGTAACAATGATGCCATGCATTTGGTTAACTATTAGTGGTGAGTTAACCTCAAATAGAAAATTTGATCAATAAGCATTTTTATTTTAGAGCCAGAGAGCTATTTTAGGAACCTACTGCCTGGAAAGGATATCCTTGGGACAGCAGATCCCTTAGTTCCTAATGAACAGCTGCATCACCAGCTAGCCTCTCCTGACTGTGTTAGGGCCATCAGCAGGGTAATTGAACCCAGCTTATTAACCCTTCTCTGCTTTCTTTTCAGCTAGCCACAGTACAGCCTGGCCAGAATTTCCACATGTTCACAAAGGAAGAACTTGAAGAGGTTATCAAGGACATTTAAGGAAGTGTGATCCTCAGAACTTCTCTGGGACAATTTCAGTTCTTTTAATTGCCTGTAAATTTTATTTCCAGCTCCTGTTTCTTGGAAAATCTCCAATGTATGTACATTTTTTTATGATGTCTGTACATATAAAGGCAGTTCTGAAATAAAGAAAATTTTAAAATATTTTTTAATAGATGTCTGCTCTCTTATAGTGCAGTCTTTTGTTTGAAATGCATATGTTAGCAGGCCAAAAGGATATGGTATTAATATCCCTATCCTATGAAAGTGTCTATTCTAAAACTGTTTTAGTGACTCTCCACAACAGACTCAACTGTATCCGTGAATCCTTTGGTGTTGGTAAATGAACTCAAACTAGCTCAGCTTCTCCCAGTGGTTATAGATGTTAATACCACTGTAAATCCATTTCAATCCTATAGTTTCTCTTGAGTAAATATGTATTTTTGTTGCTTTCCTTATATGAAAAAGATGCTACTAATTGATAATCAAAAGAACATGTTTTGAGGTCCTACCCAAAATATTGATGGGTTGGAGTACACCATCTACAGTGTTGTACCAGTTCTTCAGTCTTCATAGACAATTTAGAAAGAGATTTCCCTTTTTATGAAGTTAAGGACTATAAAAGAATTAAATTCATGGTCTTGGTCTCAGTGGCAATTAATAACAAGGCTTAGCCATATCAGTAAGAAAGAAATATAAAATTCAGAATTAGGTTTACAGTAGACTTTGGAATGTATTACGAACATCCCCCATGAGAGCTGCCATCAAATGATTAGTTGAAATTATTTAATCATTCTACCTGAGCCTCAAAAATGACCATAGGAAGTAGGTATCATCATCACTACTTAATAGATGAAGAATCTAAGGCTGAGTGCCCATGGATACAGAAAGTAAGTTATTGGGACTTGAACAGCTTAAATTTTTTTGTTTCAAAACATCAGCTCTTGAGTAATAGGGAAATCTGGAGATCTGAAATATACTTGCACTATCCACAACATGATTAATTGGAATTCACTAATGAGGACCCCAGAATTACTTGCTGAGCTCTGTATTGTCTTTATTAATACGTGTAGGAAGTTGTACTCTATGATGTTAAAGTAAATCATGACTTTGGGTAGGCTGAATTCATATTAAATTTATACTGTCATTCAGCAAAAATCAATTGTGTTTATATACATTTGGAAACTGCAATGACAGAAAACATTTGTAAGAAAGGAATTTTTCCCGAGACGTAATACACATAAGGAAAGTAGAAAACTAGAGTGTGTTGTTACCAATGTTCCAGAGAACTTATACTAGTGATTTTTTTTTTTTTTTTTTGAGACAGTCTCACTCTGTTGCCCGGGCTAGAGTGCCGTGGCATCAACCTAGCTCACAGCAACCTCAAACTCCTGGGCTCAAGCGATCCTCCTGCCTTAGCCTCCCGAGTAGCTGGGACTACAGGCACGTGCCACCATGCCCAGCTAATATTTTATATATATATATATTTTTTTTTTTTTAGTTGTTCAAGTAATTTCTATTTTTTTAGTAGAGACGGGGTCTCACTCTTGCTCAGGCTGGTCTCAAACTCCTGAGCTCAAATGATCCACTCGCCTCGCCCTCCCAGGGTGCTAGGATTACAGGCATGAGCCACCATGCCCAGCCCCCTAGTGATTTTTAACACTGCTATTAAATATAACATGTTGATCAGGAGATTTGTTTCTCTCATGATCACTTTGTTTTATTAAATCCAAATAGAAAATACTAATGACAATCCTATCTCAACTTCTGCTTATTCATTTAACGAATTTATTGAGCACCTACCTAACTATATGCCAAGTAATGTACTAGGCATTAGGGATAGAGCTGTGAAAATGCTAGATATGGTCTGTGCTTCTATGAAACTTAGATCCAGTGGGGAGAACCAGACAAACAATAGTACCTTTTAACTCTGTAGGTTAATGCAGAAATGGACAAAGCACGTGCTACTTTAGAAAGAAGTGAGTTGTGTCTATGAATCACTTGCATTACATAGGGGAAAAACCAACCCAAATTCTAATGCTCTTGTTAGCCTCTCTCTCTTAGCTTCAGCTTACACTTTTCCCTCCCTCTGGCTGGGCAGTGTATTTGTACCTCGCACTAACTGGTAAAAGTAAATTTTATATCCTATATAATTATGTACATTCTTCAAGGATATAAAACTTTTTTTTTGGCAGAGAAGGGAGAGTACACACACAGAGAACTTTAATTTTTGGTAGAATATTAAAACAAGCTTTCTTCTTGTGGCAAAGAAATGATCTTCCTAGGAAAAGCAATGGTTTCATGATGTGTAATTGCTTTATGTATGGTTTTTAGTAATAAATTTACATATTTGAGTCCTGCAAATAAAGTAAGATCTTATGTGCATTATTTCACTAAGAACTGACAGTGCAACTTTTGTATTAAGTGCCCCTGTCGTTAGACAAAAGTGAAATACTAAATCATGTCCCCAGCAAGCTGATAGCTTGAGGAAGGAAATACACAGGTACTCTAAGCATGTGATTAAAAGCAACATCTTAAAAAGGCACAGATAATGGCAACAAATTTAATAGTTGGTTAAAAAGTGTATTTGGTAATTTCTCCAGGAGATGGCACTGTTGAGTTGGCTTTTTTCTTTTCAGACTGTAAGACAATAGACCATTCATCTTTGTGTCACCCAAACAAAGAAATATTCCTTTATAGCCCCTCTTCTCCCCCTAACTAATCACATGCTACTGGAACTGACTGTCTTGTGATCTGCTCCATACTTGGCATAGATTAAAAAATAACGTATTTTTTAAGATAATCTGATATATAGTAGCTATGGAAAGGAGCAAATTGTTCACCAGTTTTCATCAGCTTTATCTTGTCAGTTCACTGGCTGAGAACTTGGAGGACTATTCTGGTGATTTTACCACCCTGCTCAGGTGGCATTCAAAAACATTTTTCACTTTTCACATTTTACTATGGTTATTTTGGAAGAAATGCAAATTTGTAAACATTTTTGTTTGCAAGTTAACATGACAAGAAGTATTTTGATGTAAATAATGGGTTGCATGCACTGCACCATTTTGCTCTACAACAAATATGCCCTCATTTGGATTTACCGCCAGTTTATAGTTAAAAGTAATTTTCAGTTGCTTAATTTGAGTTGTAATGTTTTGCATATTTTGTATCTTTCTACTTGCTACCTTTTCTACTGAACAACTTCTAGCATTCTAAAGGGATGGAGTCAGTGAGGGTTTAAGGATTCAGAACTGGTTTTACCTGCGCTGCGCGTTCTAGAAGTTGTGAGCCCAGTTTCTGCTGCAAAGCGCAGCAGGGGAGCAGAGGGGTTTGTTTCATTCAGTCGGGATGCTAATTAAGAGGTCATGATATACCGGAACCAAACTTGTGCGAAGCACTCGTGCAGGGTTAAAGTACTTTGGTAAAGATAAATGTGCATCTCGTGAAATGATAAAGTATTGGGCAATTCTCTTGCTCCCTTTTACCTGGGCCTAATGCCAAACTACACTGGAAAACCAGTAAGTAATTCCGCCTTTGGCCTACCTCCCTGCAGAAGAGGAAGGCAGGAGAGGCCAAAGGTAGTGGAAAGACTTCTTCAGGCTTGTCTGAGTCACGGATGTCCTGATGTGTATCTCGTCCGCAGGATCTGGCCCACTTTGGTCCGCATTCACCTTCTCGGCAGCAGGGCGGCTGCCTCGGCAGACAATGGGCGCTCCAGAGAGCTGGGGCTGAGAACCTGAAGCACTGATTCGTGACGAAGCCCCCTTCTCCAGCTGAGCTAGCTCAGGGATTCCCTGAGATTTTCCAGGCGCTGCCTCGCTTGAAAGAATTTCAGGGGTGTCTCTGGGGGACGTACGGGGAGTAACCCAGCCCCAACTTGAGGGTGCCAGAGGAGCAACGAGCGGTCGCGAGGCCACGGGGCGAGGGGCTCCGCGGGAAGGTGGGGAAAGCTCCTGCGCGAACTCTGGAAGCCCGGCCCCAGAGACGCCCGACGAGGGGGAATGACCTCAGCGGGCTCTGCCACGTTCCAGCCAATCAGTCCCGCATCCTGGCATCCGAATCCAGGACCCCGAAGCCGGAGGCGACGCGAGCCAATGAGGAGTGGGCCGGGAAAGAAGGACAGGCGGCCGGCCTATGGGGGCGGAGAGGCCCGGCTGCGCGTATCCAAGGAGCGCCGGCTCGGGCTCGGGGGTGTGGCGCGGCGCCGGCGGGGGTGGGCGGGTGCTCCGGACGGCAGGTGTCAGCGGCGTCGGCATTCGGCGGCGATGGAGCGGCCCCAGGGAGCTGCGGACGGTTTCTCGCGCTGGCTCCGGGGCCTCGGCCTCCTTTTTCTCCTGCAGCTGCGGCCGCCGGCGACCCTCGGTCAGGACCGGCTGGACGCGCCGCCGCCGCCCGCTGCGCCGCTGCCGCGCTGGTCCGGCCCCATCGGGGTGAGCTGGGGGCTGCGCGCTGCCGCGGCCGGGGGCCCGGTCCCCCGCGGCGGCCGTTGGCGTCGCAGCGCGCCCGGCGAGGACGAAGAGTGCGGCGGAGGCCAGGACTTCGCCGCCAAGCTGGTCAACAACACGCACCAGGTGAGCGGGCGCCGGGCCAAAACTGTTGGCCTTACCAAAAATTATGCTCCCTGGTTTTGTGGAGAGGGTTTGACACCCCATGGGAAGGCGGTGTAGCACCGGGGGCAGGCTCCGAGGCCAGCCTGCCTGCATTCGAATCCTGGCTGTGTCCCTGACGAGCTGTGCCATCCGGGGTAAGTTACTCAAGGCCCGATTGCGAGGTGCTTTCCCGGGGCCCCCGCCCGTCCGCGCGGCCGTCCCCTTTGCCCGGGCCGCGGTCCCGAAACTGCGGCGGCGGGTGGAGTCGGCCCGGGCGGCCCGCCGGGCTGTGTTTCGTCACAGCGGAGGCAATCTTAGACTTTTCACGGCATTCTTTTTCTTCTTTTCTGTTTTCTTTTCTTTTCTTTTCTTTTTTTTTCTTTCCTTTTCTTTTCTTTTCTTTTCTTTTTCTTTAAGTTATCAAAAATATCTTGAGCGTCATTGTTTTCTGTCTGTATAAAGAATCAGGATCCGTAACGCTATTAGACACCAGGAAGCTGGAAGAATAATTACCTCTTAAGTGCTTGCAGGAGAAGTTTGGCTGCGCAGAAGCGAAGGTGTGTGTGTCCTCTCTGGGTCAGTACTTCCAGGGTAGTGAGGTGGGTGTTCAGAAATCCCAAAACAGTTAGGTTGGTGTGTATTTTAATAGTTACAGGAACAAGCTTGGAAAAGAAATGGCAGTATTTATATGATCTCTCTTACTTCAAATTTGACTTTCTCTGGTGGGATCGAATTCTGCCCAGGCTGTCTATATCCTGTTGTGACAAGATGTCCAATAGTTAAGAAACACATTGCACATATTCTCCTTTGAGCCAGTCACTTGGTCAAAAGACTTTCAAAATTGTGGCACCTCTGTCCGTGGGGACGAGCAGCTCAACCTTTGCACACTACTGGATTGGCAAAGCCAACTGTTAAGAAAGTCCTGACTGCTTCCTTAAGTACGACTTGGGCATCTTTCTCATGTTTTCCTAAAATTAACAATTTGATTGTTCCCACCCACATTTGCATAATGTTTATATTCAATGTATTTTCTCCCTTATGTCTTTTCCTCTTTCAAAGAGAATTAATTGCACATGAGAGCAGAGATGGGTGGCTAATGCCTACATTTGTCCTTGTGTAACCACATTCGAACATCCCGAGCCTCCATCCCCCTTTGGATTATCTTGTTTTCTGGACCATATTTTTTTTTTTACCTGTGACATAATTCTCAGATCTGGGAATAAAAGGCACAAGTATTCAGAGATAACTGTGTCTAATGCAGTCCAAGCAGCAGTTGTATAAAGATAGCCAAGCTAGTGCTGAAGGGTGGGTCAGGCTGGCTACAGATAGGGTAGAATGTGTACTGGGAAGTCTTCCTATTTGATGAGAAAAAAACAAGTGTAGACTTCCTTTGCACAGTGGGGGGTTGAGAAAGGCTTTACAACACTGATGCTTAATTTATACTGGACCACTTCCTTCCTTGAGCCAGCTAGACACAGCATTCTTACTCCATACTTCAGAATCTTCTCTTGCTGGTTGACCTGCCTTTAGGTCTGCTGCTACTCCTGGATTTATTCCATTAGTCAGACTCTGCCTGGTTAGTTTGAATTGGTACGTCAATTGTAATATATTGATTCCAAAGCAAGAGGTTGAGAAAACTGGCTCAGGTGGTTCTTAGGCCAAATCTACTTAAGAGCAGATCTGAAACCACTCATTCTTTGAAGTGCTTATGTGAAGAAATTTCCTTTTATTTCATTTAGCTACTGTTTCCAATGATTTTTAAGCTTTTTTTTCCAAGTCTTTTTTCAGTGACTTTATTTAAAATAGCTATTTTTGCATTTATTAATCATCCATGGTCTCTTCTTCAGAGATCCCATTCTTTTTGTAACTTGTATATTTGGGTTTTTTTTTAAAAAATGGAGGATTTGTTAATGTCCTTCACCTTAGAAGTGATTGAGTAGAGTAGCTCTTAAAAGTTCTGCCTCCTTAGCCAAGAATTGTTAGATAGTATTCTATTCTGCTTTTTAATTCTTTGTTTTTAGAAGTCATAATAAATCATCCTGAACTATATTGAAGAGATCTAGTATTTTTGGACCCTTTTTAAACAGTGTAACATAAAAATATCAGCAAGACACAACTTTTTAACAGAGATATTGTGTACTTTGTACAGCTGGGGAAGGAACGTGCCATTTAGAGCACGTTTTCCCATATAATGTGACACGATCCAATTCCCAAGAAAAATCAAAAGTTCATGGTTTTCCTCTTATTTCTTAAAACGTGATGCTGCTCTTTTCAAGCCATATTAATTCATATAATCAATGTATATGAATGCCTTCTAAATGCCCAGGTCTGTGCTAGGTGCTGGAAGTGCCAGGATACAAAGAAAAGGTCACTCAGATTGGAGAATGAAAAGTCTCAGGAGGTTTTAGCAAACTCCTAGACCTGTTTCTGTCGCTTATGAGACTATATCAGGATTTAGTCTTAAGAGAGCAAAATGAAGCTAAAGCATGGTAGTGCTTTTACTTTATGGTTTTAGGAGATCTGTGCCCTAATGACCTGTAACTCAGGCTGCTTCTTTGCTCATGAATTCCAACAGGTTATTTTATTTACCTAAGCCTCTTTCTCTCTAGGAGGTTTCCTTTCATATCCTTTCTTTTCAATGTATTGATTTAAAATCTATTTCAAATATATTGGGTTTAATGTGCATAGTATATTTTTCCACATAGAAGTCATAATGATTAAATGCTCTGTTTTGGGACTTGAGGCAGGGGAGGAAAACATATTCCTTTCTAGTTATGGTATAAATAATTTATAATAGACTCATGGGAAAGAAAGTAGAAATAAAAAATATTGGCTATTACTAAAAACAAAAGAGAAAGATAAGTACTTACACCTTACCAAAAATTATGCTCCCTAATTTTTTATGAGGATTTTACATACCATGGCAGTATAGCACTGTGGGGCAGGCTTTGAGGCCAGCCTGTCTGCATTTGAATCCTGTCTGTGTCACTTATGAACTGTGTGATCATGGGTAAGTTCTTAAGTCCTCTCTGTCTCAGTTCCTAATCTATAAAATGGAGATAATGAGAGTAATTAATTCATAGAGTGATTGTGAGAATTAAATGAGCGAATGAGTATGTGTGTGAGTGTGAAATGTATTATGTAATAACTCATGAGAACAGTATCTGGCACATAATTAGCATGCAATAAGTAATCAGTTATTATTAGGGGGTCATTTATAAATGCTTTTTTCTTAGACTCAATAAATAGTCTTCTATTTGCCTTTAACCCAAAACTATTTTCATGCCACACTTTTAACTGATTCTTTCCTTTAAGCACTTGGAGTATTCATAACGTTTATAATCTTTGTACATGAGAGAAATTGAGTAGGCCTAGAAGATTTTTATTAACATTGGTTGCTAAGTTGGGTTGCTTAAAAACATCTCTCCTGTAAGCACCCCTTTGAGGGTAGGCATGAAACTCTATCTTAAAGAAATAGATGAAATGCCTTGGCCAGAGATTTGATGGCGGCTGACATAATTTCCTTACTTCGCATTCCTGTGTACAGACCATTTGACAGTGTCCTTAAAACTTTTTAAACTTATGATTAGTAAAGCCAGGAACTGTTGCTCATTTTCTCTCTTCCCGCTCTCCTGTCTCTAACTACTTCTTTACACATAACTTCCCAACTTCTACCCCAACATCAAAGCATCTGGTTTCTTAAATAAACAGGCCCTGTAGAGAGGCTGTGTTGTATGGGGTGTTGGCTCTGGGAAGAATGTGTGTGTTTGTTTGCTGGCACTGGCAGGGTTGAATCCAGGCTGACAGGACTGAATGTGCCTGTTAAAGGCTTCAGGGAGCTGCCGCTCACAGCTTGTTGTTGTGGATCACCAGACCTTTATAACACCCGGAAATCCGAAGGTCAGTGCCTTTAACTATCCTGGAACTTCTTGACTGCCTCATTTATTCCAATACTTAGCCTCTCTTTAAACTACCTTCCCCAGCACCCCCACCCTCACTCTCTATTTAATCTTCTCTTGAGTTCTGTTTCTTCCATTCATTTTTGGGTCAAGGAATAGGAATTCTGTAGAATCTCCTTGGTCCTGGTTGAGCAGAGTGAGCAAAATTCTCATGAAGAGTCCTCTCTCCTGCCGTGCATGCACTAGGCAGAACTTTAATCCCTAGAGGGATGTTAAGATGACGTATGCATTGAGGATTTCAGTAACAAGTATCAGCAGATCTGATGAAGTATAATTTATCTGAAGATAGGTTAGTCTTCATGGGAGGTTTGGTTGGGGTGAGGGTAGAAAGCTAACCAGGTATGACAGATGGCTCAACGGGAATGCA
>CAUYRT010044605.1:0-13333 GCA_963574885.1 Lepilemur ruficaudatus | reverse complement strand
GTTCTATATAGATTCTAGTTACAAGCCCTTTGTTGGATGTGTAACATGCAAATTTTATCAAAAAGTCCCAAAACAGCAAATGTGGGTGTGGATGCAGAAAACAGGAACACTCTTACACTGCTGGTGGGACTGCAAACTAGTGCAACCTCTGTGGAAAGCACTATGGAGATACCTCAAGGAACTAAAAGTAGAACTACCATTTGATCCAGCAATCCCACTACTGGGCATCTACCCAATGGAAAAAAAGACATTCTATAATAAAGATACCTACACTCAAATGTTTATAGCAACACAATTCACAATTGCAAACATGTGGAAACAACCCAAGTGCCCATCAATCCATGAGTGGATTAATAAAATGTGGTCTATGTACACCATGGAGTTCTATTCAGCCACAAAAAGCAATAGTGAACTAGCACCTCTTGTGTTATCCTGGATGGAGCTGGAGCCCATTCTGCTAAGTCAAGTATCCCAAGAATGGAAAAACAAGCACCACATGGACTCACCATCAAATTGGTACTAACTGATCAACGCTTATGTGCACATGTGGAAATAACATTCATCAGGTGTTGGACAGGAGATAGGGGGTGGAGGGGATGAGTAAATTCACACCTAATGCGTGCGGCGTGCACTGTCTGGGGGATGGGCACATTTGTAGCTATGACTCGGACGGTGCAAAGGCGATATACGTAACGTCAGCATTTGTACCCCCAAAATATATTTTTTTTAAAGCCTGCCTTCAGCACTTACTGTATGCCTATTGTAAGGCAATTCACATGCTTATTAACTTATTTATTTGGCAAACATTCCTAGAGGTGGGATCTCTTTTCATAGCCCTCTCTAAGGGTGAGAAACTGAGGCACAAAACATCAACGACTGAATTTGTTTGCACAGCCAGGAAGTATCAGGTCTCCTGGCCCCTTTCATGGAAATTGATGAGTACCCAAGAGCCATTCCAGCAATGCCTGTTAGAGTCAGAGAAGGAAGTACAGAGAACAGGATACTAGCCCTAAGTAGTGGGCAAGATTTGCACATGAGAGATGGAAAAACAACAGCATCCCAGGTTGAAGGAGAGCCCAAGAAGCATGAGGGGGAGAAAAGGACCCAGGGGTGAAGTGCGGTGATTTATTCCCAGCTACGCTCCGTTGGGATGCAAGGTGAAGCTCTCAGAAAAGTGACATGATGACTCAATCTGTGAGGATGGGGTTGGGCAGGTCGTGAAGAACAGTGGACGCCTGCTAATGGCTTTTGAGTGGGACCATCGTCTCAAACAATCTGTTATCTAGGAGGACGAAGAAGGAATAGGTTTAAAAATAGATTAGAGAGTGAAAAAGCAAAGCATGTTACCGTACAGCAAATTGAGGATGATTCTATTTGTGTACAATGAAACCCATTTGTCCAAATGTGCGTGGCAAGATGCCTAGCAGGACGTTCACCCATTTATTTATGGTAATATTTCCCGAATACCGGAGAAAATAAGATGGTAAAAATCACCTGAAATCCTGCAACTAGGAGATTAACATTTTTGATAAATGTCCTTCTAAGCATTTTTCTATGAACATACACACACAATTTCTTACTAAGAAAGCTAATCGGAAATTATAAAGCAACATTTATCAAACCGTGCTCCTTTCAACACTGGTGTATCAGTGCTTGATGATGATAATATTAATAATATATTATTTCTTAAAAAAAATTAGGTTGGAGAGTATGAAAAGACATAGGATTTTATTAAAATAGTAAAATAGAATGGGAGATGACCGAGGAAAATAGAGCTGTATCATTGACAATCAAATAAGAAGACCTGGAAACTGATTTATATCGTGGACAAGAAAGAAATGGGATTCAAACCCAAGGCGACGGACAAGCCATTAGCAGGAAGACAGAATGCAGGGAATCGGGCAAGCTTGGTAGGAAAGATAATGGGCTAATCTCGGACACACTCAATTGGGTTTTGGGCGCAGCATATAGGCAACACTGTTCCAAAGGGAGCCCTGAGGGAAGGAGGGAGCCTGGGAGAGAAGTAGGAGCCGAAGGTGTAGACATGTGAGTCTGCTCGGTGGATGTGATCGTCAAACCACGAGCAGATGCCAGGCTGCACAGCACAGTACGGAAGGAAGAGAGGCGGCCCAGGGATGGAACTGAGGGCGCAGCAGTAACAGCGAGTCTGAGAAGTTAACTAAACGCACAGAGATGCAGGACAGGAGAAGTATGAGAGCAGAGTGTTCGGAATCCGGGGAAGGAGAAAGGGAGAGGCCCACGTGACCAAGAACAGACGCCCCCTGCTGAGGCCACAGGAGCGAGATTCTCCGACACCCTCCTAAAACCGCGACCCCCATTTACAACTCAGCTGCAATGTCATAAGAGACCCTGAGCCAGGGCCACCTGGGCCGCACCACGCCTGACTTCCTGGCTTACAGAAAATGCATGAGATGCTGAATACTTGCCGTTGTAACCTCACCTTGAGGGTGAGATTTCTTTATGCAGCAGTGGATAACTCATGCACGGTCCTAAATGACACAAGTGGGAAACAAGATTTTGTGCTCCCGAGGCCTGTGCTTTTGCCCTCCTCACGCGATGTACGACGTGCCTGCCTGGCAGTACGGGCACTTTCCCATTGGTCATGTTGTCCTCCTTCCCGAGACGGTGCTGCCCCAGCGATCAGAGGTGAAAACTTATCTGTGTTTCTAACGCTGGCAGTATCTGGCACGGTGAGCCACGTAAGATGTCACTACGTGGTTATCGAATGAAACACGGAGGCAGGAAGAAAGGGTGGCGTATCTGTGGGGCCTCAGTCTTTGAAGGAGGAAGGGCTGTGTGCAGCCAGGAATCACCGGCTCTCTGTTTGAGACTGAATGGACTCTTAAGTCTCCGAAACGGAAAACGATCTGCTGCCTTCATTCACGTTGCTTTATAGTGGTTTGAGTTATCAGCCAAGTGGCTCGGAGGCCATAGAGAAATAAATAAATAACTAGCATATCAATGGGTTTCCATGGCTGATGTCATTCATCTTTAAATCCCTCAAAGTCCACAGCACACAGTAGACGCCAAATTAACATGCGTGGGATCGAACTGACTGGACGTCTGAAAACATTACGATAACTTAGAGATCAGGAGAGCAAAAGCGGATGACCAAAGCCAATGATCAGAAGCGGAGGTGTGGAGGCCAGCTTCCAAACAGGAAGGAACAAAATAAATGTGGACTTAAAAAATCAAACAGGTCACTTGTGCCTATACGAGCTGGAATCATCCTAACAGAGCAGTTCTCGAAGGGTGATGCTGGACCGACAGCTGCATCTTCCACGGGGGACTTCCAGGTCCCGTCTCAGACCCGCCGTCTCCGGAGCCCTCGAGACGGGTCCCGGCAGTTCATGTTTAACAAGCACCCAAGGGAGTCTGAGGCTCACGTTTGAGAAACACAACACTAGATGATGTGCTTCAAAAGCAAGTAAGACGTTGGCTTTAGCACCTCCTTTGAATAACAGTCTCCCCCAGAGCATTATTCTGAGAAATTCAGAGATAAAATGGGTGGGAATTTACCCCAGAAGCCAGAGTTTTGTGGACACAGCAGTCAGGAGGCCAGGTGACCATGAGCCAACGCTCACCACGCACACACATCAGCTAGAACTCCATCCCTTTCCTCCCTCACAGATGCCAGACCCACCCCACCGCAGGATGGTCCCCTGTGTCCTCCTCTCTGCTGCCTGTCAGTTACTCCTACCCCCTTTCCAACTCACGGTTCACGCTCTCTAGGGAAGCCAGCCTTCCCGTGCACGCTGACACAAAGGCGGCAACCTCTACGAGGGATGGCTGTCTTTTCCTAGCACCACACACATTGGCTGTGCCACCCTGATTAAAGTCGTGCTGGCACGTGCATTTATGTCATTGCTTGAGAAGTGCCTTGACCCTCCGGCAGACCACATGCTCCATAAGGGAGCCGGTGTCTGTTCCTCTCCTACCCTCCCTGGGCAGCCCAGCGCCAGCCGGCCAGGCAACAGGTGCTCAGCGCTCTGTGCGTCAAAAGCACGGCTCAGTTCCGGAAGGTTCTCACAGCCGCACAGAACGTGAGGTTGAAGAGGACTGCATTAATCCACTTTATGCAGGTTAAGAAAGATCTTTTCAGGGACACGAAAAGAGAAAACACGTATAACAAAACTCTACGTCAACCACTCCATACAGGAGGAAGGCAATGCAGAGTGAGCGTGTTTGCCTAAATATTGACAATTCACGGCTGAGAAGCTGAGAACACGCTGGAGAAAACCAATGTTGCCGTTCATATTTCCTAAAAGCCTGACGCACAAGAAAGGTAAAGGCAAAAGTGGATACAGTGAATCGTACCCACTTCCCAAGTTTAGTTTCAGTGCGGTTTAAATTTTCTCCCTCAAGTGGCATGCTATGCTTTTAGGAAACGGCCTGACTTCCGAAGCTCTAGGTGCCATTGGTATGCAAAGAATGTTTCAAATTGTACAATTTCTAGCTGCAAGCCCTCCCTTCCCAATTCCTGTCCAGCGTGCAACCAGGTCACAATGAGGTTTATCTAGAAGATGCACTGAGCACGCTGTATCCCCAATCATGGCTTGAAATGAGCAGTATTCAAGTCGAGAGGCTTAATGACAATGATCGCAGCTCTCTTGAATCACCCAGCGTTGGCGTTGGGAAGGACACCGAGATTGGTCCCATCCTCTCATTGTGCAGCTGAGGGAAGGGAAACCTCTCTGTTGCTCCTCGGAGGACTGCAATTAAATACGGGACCCACACTGCAGAATGTGCTGATACAAGGGCATGGAGCCGTGGAATCTCTGAAATCCTGAGCGCACAGAAGTGATTACAAAAGACAACTGGGGCCGGGCCAGGCGTGTGCTCTGTCCCGAGCTGGCTGCACAACTTTGCACAGGTCCGAGAAGGACGTGCCACGTGGGTGGTGAAGGATGTGCTCACTCATTTGATGGTGCTCATCATGACCCAGCGTATGGGCATATGCAATCATCACTCTGCACACCTTAGAGATATACACAACCTTTATCTATCTATCAATTAAATACTGTAAAATGAAAACATGCATTGTAGAAAACACCTCTGTATCTTGGCAGATGAGTTTTCTGGATCTGCTGTAACAACACTGATGTGTTAAGAAACCGGAATGTACTCTGGGGACGGCTGTGACAAGATTGCTGTCCTAAGAAACCGGAATGTATTCTGGAGGCTGGAAGTCCAAGGTGTTGGCAGGGCTGTGCTTTCTCTATGAAGGCTCTCGGTGGGGGAACCTTCCTGCCTCTTCTAAATTGCTGTGGCTGTCGTGAGTCTCTGATACTACCTGGCTGTCACTGCATCGCTCCAATAGCTCCATCATTCATCATAGAGCCACCTTCACCCTGCGAGTGTCTGTTCTCACGTGATGGTTTCTTTTTTTCCCAAAGGACCCCAGTCATATCGGAGGAGGGCAACTTCAATGACCTCCTCGTCATTACATCTGCGAAGACCCCATTTTAAAATAAAGTCACATTCTGAGGTGCCGGACATTAAGACCTCAATTAATCTTTTGGGGAAACACAATTCAATCCACAACGCTTGGTTTGTTTTGTAAAATGAGAGGGGTTAGAATCAAGGTGTCTTAGTTCCTCCTCTAAAATGTTAAACCCGGAGCAAAATAGAACAAGAAATTTTCACTAGATCTCTCTCTCTCTTTCTCTCCCTCTCTCTCTCTCTCACACACACACAGATGAGTTTGGAACCGTGGAACTGGAACATCTGGATGGATGGCTCGATGCAGTTACTTTTTTCCAACCAGGCATTTTATTATCATCATACAGAAACCACCTGGCTGCTGGTGCACACCTGCATTGCACTGATGAATCACCCCAGGATACGCGCTGTCTGCATAATGCACGTTCAGAAAGGTACCCACCACACATGTGAGGACAACCACAACCGAATTGTGTCTGGGGGAATTTGCACGCCTACATCAAACCCTGTGTGCAATAACTGTACAATCAGTCAGCATCTCCTAGCGTATTGACTCATTTCTTTGTAGAGCAAAAACTTTTTCTTAAAAAAAAGCTCTTCCATTAATTAGTTTGAATGTTTCAGCCATGGCACCAATGCTTCAAAAATATAACCAAAGTTTTAAAGATGTACACAAGAAGGAGTAAAACCATTGACATTTTTGAGTGTTTTAATAAAAAATAGTATAGGTTTCTTACATCACATATAAATACTAAGGAAATGTATATAAAAAAGAACAGCATTCACCCCATTGTCCAGTTTTACAGAACTAAACTCCCATTAATTAGTTGCTTTGTGTCCTTCCTGATTTCTGGAAATTATATATGGAGTTGAAATTGGCACTGCAAAGGAGATAAGGCTTGTTGATATTTTATTGCCATTGGAATAAAAATAACCAGTTTCGCATCTCTCTCTCTTTATTATCGAAAATGTAAAAGGTGGCCATTTATTATAGAAACTAAAAGCGATAACACAAAATAAACTATTACGAAGTCATTTATGACAAAGGTTGCACTGCATCCTTCGGGGTTGGTGATATCAGCTCTGCGACGACCCTGAGGCTAACACCGCATTCCCTTTAAAACGCATTTCCCGTAGAAATCCATCACGTATTCACTGGCAGAATGTTAGAACTTCTTATTTCGTTGGAAAATCTGATTTTAATCAACCAATGTAACAGTTCAGAAAATACAACACCATTTTGAATGAGTCTCAAATTTAATTCTCAGGGCGGCGCATCTCTGGCGTTCCCATTGATGCTAATAACTTCTAAATCAGCGACAGCTCTCACCAATTTGTCCGCATCTGTGGAACTCTGAATCTCATTCTGCACATCAAAGGCTCAAACACTGTCTTCCCATCTCCCGCGCTTTCATTTGCAACGTGACTGCGCCCCTGTTTTAGATAAGCCAGCCGCATTTCGTTAGGCGCTTTGTTCTGCGAGATACTTATCGAGGATTTCTCTCTCTCTCTCTCTCTTTTTCTCTCTTTATTTCCTCTTCGGCTCTTCACTTACGTAAATCATTCCCATCTCCTTTTGGATAAAGTGCATTACACTGCCTGTCCCCAGACATCAACCCGGTCCTCGTCACAACCGATAGGATTCATAAAGCAGATTCGGGTTATGAAAAAGCGCATCGAAAATGAGGAGGTTACCGCCTCCCGTTGCACGCTTTGCCCAGTGCATCTGGTCACGCCCAGGACAGGCTGATAGAATCCCAAAGCCAGTGAAATTCCGTGTGTAAAACCTGGAGTACGTAACACCTCACTTCATAACAGAGGTGTTTAACTAGGACGGATTTTTACTCCCCAGGGACCTCTGGCAATGTCTGCAGAGATTTGTGGACGTCAACACAGGGTAGCCGGGCGCTGCTGGCGTCTAGAGGGTTGAACCCACGGACACCATACACAGGGCGGCCACCTACAAAAAAATATCCCCCAGCCTCCACGTCAAGCACGTCGACACTAGTAAATCTCATCTTATAAGAGGGAGGCGTTCCTGCAAGGTCTCCGAGTAAATCAGGGCACGTCGTAAATACCCTACAGAGCTTAACAGTCGGCAAAATTCCCCAGTGCATCCTTTTGGAACAGGTGCCAGTGAGCTTCTACAAATAACAGTTCGCTATCCCTGGCCCATGTTTAGAACTATGGATCGGTCTCATGGACACCCACACTCACACACACACGTACAGAGTCTTCTTAAAATGGGACGCACCTACACAAGCATAAGAACAATGGCCAACTATTTACACTTGTATCAATTAGCTTGCTATTCTTCAGCGGTTTACCGTCCTAAATATAATATGCAGTGTGGACTTCAACAGAACCGATAGCATTTTGGTTAATCGTGGGGGAAATATTGCAGGTGGTCCTTTGTGTGTGTCTGTGAGATGCTGGAAAGAAAGTCACCTTGTAGCCCTCTTTCTCTTTGCCTCTGGTCAGCTCTGGTGCTGCATCAAATGCTCTCCAGCAAGCCCAAAGAGCCCGTCACCCCCCAAATCTGGCCCCGGTGGTCCAGCGTCCCCCCTCTGGGTAGAGCACCAACAAGTCACAAAGCTATCGCTCCTCAGCGACTTGGTAACCTGAACATGTGCGCTAAGGAGAACATCACATTTCCTTCAAAATGCCTGGAGTGCCACATTTTCCCGGTTCTACCACCTGCTTTCATGTAGAATAAACAGTAAGGGCAGTTTCTTCAACAGGAATGTGTGTGAAAAGAAAAAAAAAAGATTGAGACAGGGCTTGAAAAGTATGGACTGAAGGAAGTTTAAAGGACAAATCCATCGACCGCAGTGTGTAGACCTCCTGTGAGTTAGCAAATGGGGAAAAGATGACTTTTGACATTTATGACCTGACAGATACAGGGAAATTATTGTTGGTCACTTTAAGTATGGTAAAGATAATGTGACTACGTTAAAAATACGGTTCTTATATTTTAAAGCAATGTGGAGTCATCTCTTTAAATGGGTGACATGATGCCGCCAGCATGGAGAACACGGATGAGGTGCCGTGCCCAAGATGAGGCTGTGCGTTCGCAGAGCTGAGGCTGAGCGATGGGTGCCTGGGCCCCTTAGTCTGTTTGCTTCGCCTTTTTAGGCACACACCGAAAATTTTCAATAGTAAAACAGTTCATGAGATTTCGAGTACCTACAAAAGATTACAAGAAGTTCACAGAAGAAAAATGTGTACAAGTCGAAGCAATATGGTTTTTTTTTAAAAAGTATAGAAAACAAAATAAGTGATTCCCCTAAAATGAAGAATGTGTAATTTACCTAGAAGGGTTTAGAAATAAATCAGAGGAGCAAAACAAATAATCTAAACGTATATATCTACATACATACGGGAATGGGTATGTCAGTTACGGCGTAACCTTCTGAGAAAGTTAATTACGAAAAGCAAGGCTTATGAAAATTTGTAATGACTCAAAAATGGCTTACACTATAATATTGTGGAAATTGTAAAGTTCAAAAAGGCATAGATATAGATGTAGAGCTGTAATATTAATATGAATAAAGATATGGCTATAGGTACATGGAAATAGATAGGATTCAAATATAGACACCGAAAGGTACACTATGCTATAGCTATAGTTATAGACATGATAAAGTTATGATATAGTTATTGATGCTAATATGGATATTGATATATCATACGTATGATATACATGCAGATATACATATACACACATATGATATAAATACAGATTAAGATGTAAGTATAGATAGATAACTACCGTCTCTATTTAAAATATTCAGAAAATCTCAGGAAGAAATTATGCAAATCATTTACAGTTTAACCACTGGCCAATGGGATGATAATTTAGTTGTACATTTTTTTAAAACTTCTATACTTCTTTCTATGATACTCCTCCTTCCTTATCCATAAAAGAGGACACATTGCCTTTAAAAAGCTCCATGAGGCCAGGCACGGTGCCCTGTAATCCTAGCACTTTGGGAAGCTGAGGCAGGAGGCTCACCTGAGGCCAGGAGTTCCAGACCAGCCTGAGCAATGTAGCGAGACCCTGTCTCTACAACAATTAAAAAAACAATTAGCCGGGCATAGTAGCATGCACCGGTAGTCCCAGCTACTTGGGAATCTGAGGCAGGAGGATCCCTTGAGCCCAGGAGTTGGAGGCTGCAGTGAGCTATGATCACACCATTGCACTCCAGCCTCGGTGACAGAGCAAGACCCTATCTCCAAAAGCAGAAAAAAATTAAAAATAAACTCCTTGAAAAGGTTACAGTTTGCTCATATGACTTAGTCATACAATGGATCCAGTTAGTAGAATTCACAAAAGATCCCTTCTTGAGATATGCTTAAGTGAGAACCACCTGTATGCATATTGACATTTTATATAAAAACACATAATGATGTTAAGCAGATGAGGTCATCTTTCAAAATGTTGAATACTGTGAAAAGATGCCCACAGCCCTGCTCACAGGCATTGCAAAATCTATCCCGGGCAGTGGGGTCCCCTAGAAGTCTTCTGGTCAGTAATACGTTCCTTCCACTCTGTACCTATTTATCCAAAGATATCAGGATGGGTTGTGGGAAGGAGCGGCGACCACCTCACTCTCAAGCTGTCCCGGGGGTGTTCTGCTCACTGCACCGGGAGGTTGCAGAGTAATACAATGCAGCGTGTTCCAGGACACTGCCGGCTTTGCCAGTCCACCGGGGTTTCCTGACGGAAGGAGATATTTTTGTGCGCTGGACATCCCGAGCCTGCAGGGTTGCGATTTTCCCTCTAAGGTTCTCTGACACCGAGTTTTCTCAGTTACCGGCCATCCAAACGAAAAGCCTTCCCGATGTCCAAAAGATGCCCACAAGGAACATAAAGTACAAAAAATTAGTAAAAAATGAGTCACAGGAATGCAGAACGTGATTAAAGCCCAATGCACATCCTAAATACCCATGTGTCCATACACATATAAATTAAGAATTGAATAAATAAATAGCTGGGGAAAAAGAGGCCAACCTTCCTCAGAGAGGAATTCCAAATAATTTATATCAGTATTCCACTGTTTAGGAGATGGACTTCATTCTCCCTTCAAGCTTGAGTGTACAGTGACTGCCCTTTGGGACTTGCCTGCAGAGGCCAGGCTACGGAAAGGTCTGCAGGGCAGAGCATAAACTGAACACAGGTGAAATCCCAGTACAGTCCGGGGCTTAGTTCTTAGTCATGCTGGTTTCTTATCTGTGACACGTGAACCCTGTCAACGTCAGATGGTAAATGGGTGTGCGGATAACCAGCAACTCTCTCCACTGTCTTTGCAACTTTTCTGTGCACCTACAACTACTCTAAAAAGCTTTTTAAAAAAGGATTATTTTAAAAAATAAACACAGTAATGCAAGAATGTCCTTAGGATCTAAATGAGTTTATCCTTCGTAAAAGTAGGCAATGTATAAGATGGCTCTCTTCGAAATAACAAAGGGATCGTTTCAAGCACGTGTACATTGAAACACCACGGAAAAGTAACAGCGGGTGTCTGACACCCAGAGAGGTTCATCCGCAGCGGGATCCTCACGTTCTTTGATGGAAAATGGGAAAAAGCAAAAAAACAAACAAACAAACAAAAAACCCCCACCATTGACAAAGCAGTCAAGCTGCTTGACAAAGAACAGTTGATTCTTGGGTAGACGGAGAGCATCTCATTAAAAATTGTGGCGTGAAAACACTCCAGTTTCACAGGTCCACGTTACAAGGAACCATTGCCCCAAAACACGAGGGCCAGGAGTTGATGCGCAAGACAGTTCGTTCTGCTCGTAACACCTTGGGAGCAGCCCACGGTTATAGGTTATAGATTAATCACTACAAAATACAGATTTCACCAAGCCACCGGCCTATGGGGCACAAGACAGATCACAGGCAAATGCCGTGATCTGATAACGCACTCGCAGACCAAGTCCTCCTGCCTTCCGTCCCTCTGTGCCCTGGGAGATCGCAATGCACAGGTTCACCAGCAAAAGGAGACCCTCCTTGTTTTTGCCTGGAAGCCCCTTTCATTGACTCTTAATCTAATGAAGCTACACGTTTCTTTTCTCTTGATTATATCTCCCACCACCACACACAGAAGGACAGATGGGTAGAATCCACCAGTTTTTGCAGAGATGAAACACGGAAAGTTCCCATCTCAGACAAAACTGAGTTCCCATCTCAGAGGGAAGGAAACAAGCCCTGAAAAAGGCCTTATCCCCACTTTAAAAAGTCTTAGACATAGCAAGGCACAAGGAACACATTTCAAAACATGTAAAGATGCTGCGTTATTACAATAAAAATGAATAATGTTGCAGAGAGAAACCAGCTAAGTTGCTTTCCTAGTAACTCATAGATAAAACGAATTCCTATAACACGTTATGCTTTTAATGTTAGAGATTTTCCCCCCTGCTTTCTCTGCTAACTCCTTTTGTCAAAACGGTTTATCTGTTTAAATCTCTGCGGCATAAAAAAGAAAAGCAGGTTTTAAAAATGAAATAATGCCCTTTGCTGTATTTTCCCATTTGACCTTTCTTGTAATTTCGTATGAAATGAATTGGCATACCCAGATTTGTTACAAAAAAATTGGGGTACTTAATCTTTATTTCACGGACACAGAGTTTAAAAGTACCAGGATAAGTCACTTAAGCTCTCTGTGACTCAGTTTCCTTGTGTGTCAATGAGGGAATACAAACGATTGTTACAAGTTGTAACAATCTGTGATTCTAAGTTATCATCCAATGTTATCATGAATATCCCAACGAACTATACTGTAAGTTGAATATAGGTATTTTAATAATCATCTAAGCACATTTTTATATTCCCAAATTAAAAGTGGATAAAAATGTAAGTAGAGCACCTTTTCCTGGAACCACCCTATCCAGCCCACCCCTAATATAAAATTAAATAGCCAAAAACTATATACCGTATATACTCAAACAGTTATTTTTTTTAATGTGAAGAGAGAATTTTTTTTTACTGTCAAGTAGGTTTGGAAGGATGTCAGAGCAGAGAGAGAAGGAAGAGAAGCAGCTACCTTCCTTTCTGACCTGCTCTGTTAAGAATCCCAGGATGAGCGAGACCTAGAGGAAGCACCAGGACTTGCTCTAAATGGCTTTAGGGACACAGGCTACTGTATAAATTCCCTCTGGCCGGCCCTAACCATCGTGTGGAACAGACAGCTGTTTCAGCCAATCGGGGACAAAATGCCTCTGAGGTTCAGCTAAACACTCCAGAATGCAGAGGATTTTCAAGCTGCTTTGTGCTTTCTCAAAATTAAACAGCATTTTGGGGGTGGAGGGAGTATGGTTTACCTTTAAATATATTATTGCAAGCTCCTCCCCTCTTTAGTTTTTCTTTTTTCTTGCATAAGCTGTGTTTCATTATCTGACTTCAAATTACACTACAAGGATATACAAACCAAAACAGCATGGTACAGGCATAAAAGTGGAAACATACATCAATAGAAGAGAATAGAGAACCCAGAAATGAAACCCCACACCTACAACCAACCGATCTTCAGTAAAACAGACAAAGACCCACACTGGGGAACAGATGCCCCATTCGATAAACGGTGCTGGGAAAATCGGAGCCACACGCAGAAAAATGAAACTGGATCCCTATCTCTCACCATACACAAAAATTACCTCAAGATGGATTAAAGACTTAAGTGTAAGAGCTGACACCATAAAAATTCTAGGAAAAAACTTAGAAAAATCTCTTCCAGACATTGGCCTAGCCAAAAAAATGTAAGACAAAGACCCTAAAAGCAAATACAACAGGAACAAAACTAAGTAAATGGAGCTTAATTAAACTGAAAAGTTTCTGCACAGCAAAAGAAATAATCAACAGAGTAAA
>CAUYRT010044598.1:0-19730 GCA_963574885.1 Lepilemur ruficaudatus | reverse complement strand
TACACAAAGTGGGCTTGGAGAACGTGAATCACCTGTTGCAATAAACCAGTAATTGGAGTAGGACTCTTGGTATTTTCATTTAAATGCGGCTTTCATTTTGTCGGCAGTCTCAGCGTCTCTGCTGTCTCGTCATTGGGTCTTTCCCCTTTTCAGAGAAGCTCTCCAGCAACGTTTGTGTTTTACTCATTTTTGCTAAGGTTAGCTTGTGGGCTTACCAACGCTGTGACTGAGACAAGTGCGCAGTGCGGGAAAGAGATGCAGATGGAAAATAATGGGCCGGACACATGAGGACTAAAATAAGTGTCAGATTCTTACTTAAAGCTGCCACCAGGTGCAGCTGTACAATCAAAGCACATCAACTCACTTGCCACTATAGAACCTGCCACCAGATGTAGCTTAATAGTCCCTTGCCCCTCACTGATAGGGTTTGATATGAGTCTGCGAGCAATTGATTTATTGTGGTCTCTGTGCAGTTAAACCTCTCTGCTGACGATAATCTGTATTTGCAGCTGCTCCCCAGTGCTATCATCACCGCCTCAGCTCCACCTCAGGTCATCAGGCATTAGATTCTCATAAGGAACATGCAGCCTAGATCCCTCGCATGTGCAGGTTACAGTAGGGTTCTTGCTCCTGTGAGAATCTGATGACCCTGTTGATCTGACAGGAGGCGGAGCTCAGGCGGTGATGTGAGTGATGGGGAGCGGCTGTAAATACAGATGAAGCTTCGCTTGCTCACCTGCCACTCACCCCCCACTGTGCAGCCCAGTTCCTAACAGGCCATGGACCAGTACAGGTCCACAGCCAAGGGGTGTGGGACCACAGCCCTAGCTAATGGGTCTCTTCAAATGTTATCCAGCCCAACCTAACGCCTGGGTCAAGCTAGTTGTGTTTACCTGCTCTGAACAGACTGAAGCTTTACTGTCATGCCATTACCTGGGAAAGGGAACTGCTGGATGACAGGTGGCACAGAATTCCTCTGGGACTCCACTCTTCAGATCAATCTTGCCCATGATTCCGGGCCTGATGTTTTCTGCCAGAAAACAGGGCCTATGGAGTGGGTTTGGATACTCAGAATAGAGGATGTGGAAACCAATGAGGTTCTACCCTAGAGCCTTGATCTATGAGCCTTCTTCCTAACAGAGCATGTGGCCTGCCCTGAAGACAAAAATAAGAGAAAGGAACCTAATGTTTACTCCTGAGTTTGACTGCTGTGAGCAACAGAACCTAGTCCCAGCTTTCTTACCATTTCAGAAAAGAATCCCAGCTCACCTCACCATGGAGAGATCTCCATGGAATAAACAGATTGGCAAGGAGAGCCGGAAAGTGTCCCTGGGGGTCCCAGTGACTCTGGTGTGCCAGAGCAAGAGTGTGTCCCAACTTCCTTACCTGCATTGCTTTTCTGCTTGAATAGGTGAAGCCAGGAGAGAGGAGGCGCTGTATTCTCACTCACGTGTGCAATTTCCATATTCCGTGCTCGGATTGCAGGGCTAGAACCCAGTCTATGGGCAGGAAACTGGGCTCTGTCGGTGTGCGGATGTTTTTCTTGCCCCTACAGACCCACTTTCCACCCTTCTCCCCGTGCCCTGTGCCCTGGCAGGCTGGCCTTTACAGATTTCGTTAATAGGCATGGGGTTGGAGTCAGCCCGTAGGTGGCCCTGGCAGGTGAATGAGATCAAAGTTTCTGTGTCCCCAGCTTCTTTTGTGCCAGGCCAGAGTGTGGCACGGTGCTGATCTTGTCAGGTGGCTCTGTCCCACAGGTCTCCCGGTTCTAGTAATCACTTCCCGCCTAGGGGTGAAAATGGCTTCCAGCTGCTGCTGGCCTCAGGGTGCTTCTCCATCTCTTGGGATTTCCTTGCCCCTGCCTCATCTTTCTAAGCAGGTCCTGTTTAAACTCGTGTTGTTCCCCTTTCTGAGAAGGTAATCTGCTTCCTAACAGGACCATAACTGACATACTAAGTTTTCTTTTTCTTGAGTTTTACTCCCCTTTGAGCCTGGAATCAACCTCACTCATGAAACAGACATAGTCCCTGTGATGTGCCAGCTGCTCAGCTAAGCACCGTGGACACAGACGTGAGAGGCAGAGGTCACAGGTCATCCATACACCGGGTGGCGAGGGCTGTGATGGAGGTGGATGCCAGGTTGGGGCACAGCGCGGGGAGGGAGTGATCAAGAGAGGCAGAAGAGAGGCTGCGACAGCCAGGCAAAGGTCGGGGCGGGGTGGGGGCGGGTAGAATGTTCCAGGCAGAGCGGTGTGTGCAGAGATGAGAAGGAGCATAGGTGGCCAGGCATTGCTCAGACTGATGCAAGATCCGACCACAGAAGTACACACGAGTCAGCACAGCCCAGTGAGGGCAGCGCAGCAAGTGGCCAGATTCTCACTGCAGAAAGTTTCTAGTGGAGATAGACAGTTAGAGGAGGCAAGTGTGGGAGCGGGAAGGCCAGTAGGGGTCTACTGCAGGAATTTAGGCAAACGGTAACGAAAGCTTGAGCCAAAACAATAGCAGGGAGAGTGGAGCGAGAAAGAGAGATGAAGGAAATCCTCAGGAAATAGAACTTGCCGGGCAGTGGGTGTGGCTGGGAGGGGAAGAAATGCCAGCGTGGCAGGACTCCCAGATGCCCGGCTGGAGCGTTTGGGTGGATGATGGCTGCATTCCCTGTGATAAGGGAGGCACGGAGGTCTGTGGGGCGGTATGTTCCGCTTGGCTTCTGTTGAGTTTGAGGTACCCGCAAGCTAGGCAACTAAAAATGCTTATGAGGAACCTGTGGACGTGGGTCTGAAGCACAGAATCATCTAGACTGAAAATATGCATTTAATAATCATTTTCAAGACATTGGAGGGGTGGCATAAGCCCAGAGTACAGAGCAGCTTCTACACCCATGCTCTTTGTTGAGAAGTAGGTCAGTGAACAGTAATGATAAATGTTGCCCATTCTCGAGCACTGACTGCGTGCCAGGCACTGTAGCAGGTACCTGATGGTGAATACTTTGACCTCATTTATTACAACCCTCCTGGCACCCCATGCGGCCCTGACCAGTGTTATCCCCATTTCACAACTAGAAAACTAACTTGCCCAAGGCCACACAGCTAGAAAATGTCATAACTGAGATGGTAAATTCACCACCTGGATTCAATCCAGATGCTCTGACTCTTGATTCTGGGCTTTCTTTTAATCACTTCAGTGAATAAACATCTCAGTTACTCAGTCTATACAAGAGTTTTATATATATTTTTTCTTCCTGTGGTTTACTCCCAAGAACAGGCAGTCCTTAAAGATAAGGCTGGAATTAACTGCGCTTTTCTCACGAACTGTCTGCCGGGTCTGTCTCTGCTACTGAAAGAGCCTCCAGCTTTGCCCCCACCTACCACCGAGGAAGCCAACACAGAGGAGGAACCGCTTTGGCTAATGCCGAATTAACTCCTAACTCCACTGCAGATGATCTGCATTTCAAATCGAGCAAGCGGCTGTCCCAAAACTTCGGTCTGAGGTATGGCTTGTGCCGTGAGTGGCAAATGCAAATCCTGTTCCGTCACTCCTCGTTAAAGCTTTCCCTCCACGTCTCCTTCCCTACCTCTGCGGCACCTCACTGGCTGTGCCAACTTCTCCTACCCCAACATAGACAAGTGAGCTGTGCAGAACTGTGCACGGTCCTAAACGCACCACTGACGGGCAGGCTCTGCCTTTTCACCCCCGACATTTGACCATGAAAATGTTCAGACATAAAATTGACAAAAGTTTACAGGGAATACCCATATCTCTAGGCTCTACTAACATTTTGCATGATTATCACATATCTATTCATTTAGCCATCCCTTTATCCATTTTTATGCATTTCAAAGTAAGTTGCAGACAGCTGCACACTTAGACCACGATACTTCAGCATGCATATCATTAACTCGAATCCCAGGTTTGTTTTCAGTGGTTTTTTTTTCTTTTTTGCTTCGAGGTAAAACAATGAAATGCACAAACCTTAGGGGTAATATATTAGTATTCTTGCCACTGTAACAAATTACCACATACTTAGTGGCATAAAACGGCACATATTTATTCTCTTCGAAGTCCACAATCATTCCAGCTGGGCCAAAATCAAGTTGTCAGCAGGGCGTGTTCCTTTGGAGGGGACAGTCCATTTCCTTGCTTTTTTCATCTTCTGGAGCATTCCTTGGCTCATGACCCCTTCCTCACATCACGCCAACCTCTCGCGTCCATAGTTACGTCTCCTACTTCTCACTCTGACCTCCCGCCTTCTTCTTCTAAGCTCTGTGATTCCATGAGGCCCTCCCGGGTAAGACCTGATAACTCTCCACCTCAAGATCTGCAGCTTAATCACATCTGCAGAGTCCCCTTCCACCATGGGAAGGGACATATTCACAGGTTCTATGCGGCAGACCCTTGGGAGCCATTATTCAGCTTACCACGTGCACCATTTAATGAGTTTGTACCAATGCATACACTTGTGTGACTCCAACTCCCATCGAGACATAGAGCATTGCCATCACCCCCAGAAAGCTCCCTCGTGCTCCTTCCCAGTCAGTCCCCACTCTCACCCCCACCCCCAGAGACAGCCTCTGTTCAGCACTTCCTATAAATGGAGGAATACAGCCCTTCGCTTTGGAATCTGGCTTCTCTGACTTGGCACAACGTCACAGAGAGTCGTCCTTGCTGCCTGTGTTGGTATCAGTGTGTTCCTTCTTATTGCTTAGTAATATCGCATCATACGAACACACTGCAATCAGCCTACCCACCCTCTCCTGATGGCGGACTCCAGCCTTTGTGCCTTTGAACCTGCTGCTAACATCACTCCTTTGGACTGAAATAACCTCCTCACCCCAGGCATCTGTTCCCCTCACAATCAGTTGCACTTGTCAGACTCACAAGACCCAGTACAAAGTCCACCCCTCTGGGAAGCCTTCTGAAAACCACTGCCCCACCCTGGGCAAGTGGACCACTCCCTCCTCCACGCCTGGCCATGACCCTCGCTTGTTCCCAGATCTGGCTCTCCTCACTCCAGTCCACACCCCCAGGGCAAAGCTTTTCATGTCTGCATCTCCACAGCGAGGGCGGGATAGAGTGGTAGAGGGGCACAGCCTTGGAGCCAGTTCCCCGGGGTGGTGGTGGCAGGGGTTGAGACCCTAGTTCTGGCATCTTCATCTGTAATGTGATAGGACCATTGTGAGGAGTGAATAAAATATGTATGTGAACCACTTGGCACAGTGCCTGGCACAGAGTCAGCGTCTGATACTTACCCCTAATGCGTGACTGTGGAATAAAGGGATGAGGGAACTTGTTAAATAATGATGCAGTTGGCCCTTGGCCAGCAAAACCACGGTCTCTTTGCATTCCGAGTGGAGTGAGAAATCTGCTTTGTTCTGAAAACTGACCTGAGCACGGAGGGCAGACAAGCAGCGACTCTCGGCTGCCTGCTCCGTGAGAAGCGCTGTTGGCTTCTATTCATAACTAATTTTGGTTACCGTTAGAGGACACGGAAGTCCACTTCTCCTTGGAGGAAGGGCAGAATTTAGTCCAGTGTCTGAGAAGCTTTAACAAGCTGCCAGAGAAGAGAATAATGAGCTGCTTGTTTCTCTGGGGTGTACGTACCCTGTTCCCCTCTCAGCACAAAGACTTTGCTGCTCTCTGGGCTTGGGGTCATGACTTTCACTGTCAAACTGGCTCCGAGGTAGGTCTTGAGGTTTCTAAATTTTCTCATCCTCAGCCAATCTAGAGCCTAAAGAGGTTAACAATCCAGCAGCAGCTATGAAGAATATTCTGATACAAGTTCTTCCTGCCTTTGCCGTTTAATATTTATCTTTTTTTCAGAGCCATCTATTCATCAAGAACTTGGGCTTCTTGATCACAGTCTTTTTGTTGTAGACTTTTTGTTGCTTTTTTCTGATGATAAAAATACATAATACATGCCCATTGGAGAAAGTTGGAAAATATGGAAAAGTAAAACAAGACAAAAATCATCCATAATTTCACACCCCAGAGATAACCATTGCTAATATTTTTGTACAATTCCTTCTAGTAGTGACAGATACACAAATAGATGGATAGACAGACACACAAATGTATTATGCACATTTTTCTCAGAAATGGGAAAACACCAATAATTTCTTGATCAGCGAACCAGACCCAGCCTAGTTTTCTAGACGATCGACATGTGATCAAGATGGACTGAGGGGAAAGACATATTGAAGAAAACTCCTGGACTTGCCAACTGAGCAGGTCCCAAGATTCCAGTCTGGGCAAGTCATGTTGACCCTTCTGTCAATCCCAGCATCCCAGCTGGCTCGTTCTTCACTGGCTCATCTTTGCCACATAAGTGTTTGTAAACTTAGCTCAGCCCTCAGAGGCAGCAAAGGCAGCAAACATGTGCCCATATATCACAGATGGTGAATTGCAACCGAAGCCCAGGCACTGGCCTGGACAATGCGGTGGGGAGGGCAGAGATTAGAGTGTCATCTACCTGTTCCCATTTCTCCTTCCTCCTGGCTTCTTGTCAGGTCTTTTCATCTGAGCCTTAATTGCATGTGATCATGACAGCTGGCTGTTTTGTTGTTCCTGTACCAGTTTGCTAGGGTTGCCAGGACGAAGTATCACAGACTGGGAGTCTTAAACACCAAACATTAATTTCTTACTGTTCTGGAGGCTGGAAGCCTGAAATCAAGGCATCTGCAGGATTGGTTCCTCCTGAGGTCTCTCTCCTTGGCTTGCAGGTGGCCATCTTCTCCCTGTGTCCTCACGTGGTTGTCCCTCTCTGGGTGTCTGTGTCCTAGTTGCATCTTCTCATAAGAATACCAGTCATATTGGGTCAGGGCCCATCCTAATGACCTCAGTTTAAATTAGTTACCTCCTTATAGACTCTCTCTCCAAATACATTCTTAGGTACTTGGAGCAGGACTTCGACATATGAATTTGGGGGGCCACAATTCAGCCAGTGACAATGCCTCACTGGGTACTCATCCTTGATTCTTACCAGGCTGCTCCATTGCCACAAGCTAACAAGTGAAAATTTCAGTTCCTTAGAATCAATTATTTTAAAGATTAGAAATTTGAACTGTATGAGAATCTGCTATTTAACTTAAAAAGGCAAAGAATAACAAAATGCCAATGACATTCTTCACAGAAATAGAAAAAACGATCCTAAAATTTGTATGGAACCACAAAATACCCCAAATAGCTGAACCAATCTTCAGCAAAAAGAACAAAGCTAAAGGCATCAAACTATGTGTCTTCAAAATATACTGAAAGGTCTAGGAACCAAAACAGCATGATATTGGCATAAAAACAGACACATAGACCAATGGAACAGAATAGAAAGCCCAGAAATAAATCCACACATTTATAGCCAACTCAGTTTCAACAAAGGTAGCAAGAACACACACGGGAGAAAGGGCAGTCTCTTCAATAAATGGTGGTGGGAAAACTGGATATCCACAGGCAGAAGAAATTAGACCCCTAAATCTCACCATACACAAAAATCAACTCAAAATGGATTAAAGACTTCAATGTAAGACGCAAAACTATGAAACTACTAGAAGAAAATATAGAGATAAAGCTCCATGACATTAGTCTGGGCAATAATTTTTTGGATAAGACCTCAAAAACACAGGCAACAGAAGCAAAAGTAGACAAATGGGGGTCACATCAAACTAAAAATCTTCTGCACAGCAAAGGAAACAATCAACAGAGCAAAAAAGCAACCTACAGAATGACAGAAAATATTTGCAAACTGACAAAAATATTTACATCTGACAAGGGGTTAACATCCAAAATATATAAGGAACTCAAACAAGTCAATAGCAGAAAAAAAAACCCAATCAAAAACTAGGCAAAAAATCTGAGTAGATATTTCTCAAAAGAGACATATAAATGGCCAACAGGTGTATAAAAAATTGTTCAACTTCGCTGAACACCAGGGAAATACAAATTAGAACCATATGGGATATCACCTCACTCCTATTAGAATGGCCATTATCAAAAAGACGAGATAATGCTGGCAAAAATATAGAGAAAAGGGTACCCTTACACACTGTTGATGAGATGGTAAATTAGTACATCCATTATGGAAAACACTATGACTATTCATCCATTAAAAAAGAACAAAATGTTGATTTTTTGACTACAGGATAAACCTGGTGGCCATTATCTTAAGTGTAATAAGCTAGACACAGAAATACAAATGCCACATGATCTCACTCATATGTGAAATATTTTTTTAAAAAGCTGACCTCATAGAGGTAGAGAGTAGATCGGTGGTCACCAGAGGCTGTGGTGGTTAGGGGTGAGGCAGAATGGGAACATGCTGGCCAGAGGGTACATAATTACAGTTAGGAGGAAAAAACTTTAAGAGATCTATTAAATAGTAAGATGTCTATAGTTAATGATGATGTATTCTATTCTTGCAAAGTGTAAAGAGAGTGGACGCTATGTGCTCTTACCATAAAAATGATAACTAGGCCAGGTAATGCATTTGTTAGTTAATTATACTTAACCATTCCTCGATGTATATGTACTTCAAAACATCCTGCTGTACACAATGAAAACATACAACGATATCCGTCAATTTAAAAAAGAAGAAAAAGGAAAAATAAATCAAAGCAGATTTCTCCAAGTACAATCAGAGTGCCCGTGTGTGTGTTTTCTTCTGTCGATGGGACTGCTCCGTGAGTGGCTCTCAGTCCTGGCTGTACCTTAGAATCACCTGGGGAGCTGTTAAAAACTCACAAGCCAAAACCCCCCTCCCAACCAAATCAGAATCCAGAGGTGGGAGCCCAGGGCACAGATAGTTAGGAGTACTGAGCCGGTGGTTCCAGTGTGCAGCCAGGGGAAGAACAGCCTGCGGTGGGTCTGGTCCAGGGTGTGGAGTTCTCGCGAGGATCTGCATAACTCCATTCAGTCACTGTCTCCCAGGCAGTGACACACAGAGAGGGACTTCCAGGCTGTGGCTGCCTCCCTGAGAAACCAAAACCCTAAAGAACAGGGGTGCAAAGAAGGCTCTCGGGACAGCAAGCAATTGGACAGCTTTGCGTGAGACCTGGGAGCATCAGGGAGCTCATGCCTCTGGGACAGGAAGACACTCTGAGCATCCGGCGCTAGGGTCGGGTACAGACAGGGAAACCCAGGAAAGGCAGGGCATGGCCCATTCCCTGAGCAACAGAAAAACCCAGTGACCAGCAAAACTCAGGGAGATGTTCTAGGTGCAGGAACCTACGTGGGATTCACCAACCTAATAACCAAGTGGCCCACCCTAGCCAAGACCTTGCATCTTTGGAAAGCGTCAGAGCCCCACGGCAGAGAGGCCTTTTCTGCCCTGAGCCCCATGGCAGAGAGGCCTTTTCTACCCTGAGTGCTCACAAATCTCCAGAGCCACGAAGGCCTGTAAAAAACACCAGCTCATCTGTCGTCTTCTATGATTCTAGAAGCACCTGTAATTATGTGCAAAGCAAAGGCAACCTGCAAGACACTTGCAGGCCTACGTTGGGCAGCAGCAGTTCCTCTCTCACCGTGAAGTCAAGGCCATCCCTCAGGGTACCTGGAGAAAATCCGGCAGACCAGCTTGAGTAGGGAACCTTCTGGGCAACCGAAACCGCCAGGCGTTCCTTCTCGTGCACCATTAAACCCCAGCGGCGAGGGGCTCTTCTGCTGGAGACACGCATCCAGAAGGGGCTCCAGGGCAGCGCCGGCAGCTACACAACCCCACGGCCCTGCCCACGAGAGAAGAATAAAACATCTGCCTTCTCCAGCCAGGCAGCAGGCCCGCCGTCCTCAGAGAGCTTGAGCCCTCCCTGGCCCGTATCCTCAGGGTGCTGGAAAACCACTCAGGAACAGGCCGGGGCAAGGGCTTAGCCCAGACACCTACGCTGACAGGTTAGAAAACGGGGTGCTTCTCCCGGGAGCCTGGGTGAGGCTGGCCCAGGACCTGGCCCTGTGCTGGGATCTTGTACACATGATTAGATGTTTCAGGGACAGTTTCCTCATATGGAAAACACCTTTCTCAGAGGACTGTTGGGAAGGCGAAATGGGATGACATACCCAGAGCATGTAACACAGATCTGTAGCGTGATCAGTCGGTCCGTGTCAGCCACGGAAGCCGGCCTCATGTGCCATGTGAGCTCCACAGGTATGACCAAGGACATTGTCTCGGTTTCCCCTTCTCTGTGGCTTTGGCGCCTGCTCCGAGTGGGCCTGGGCTGCCCCTTCACCAAGATAAACTTCTCCCAGGGCTTGAGGGCTCATCAGACCCAGCTCTCACGGGTGCCTCGGGCAGGCCAAGGGTCTGACCTGTAAGGAGAGGCCGCCAGCACACGGAATTTGCCTTTATACAGGACAGATTCCAAAAGCCTAAAATCAGAGATGGCACAACTACTTGAGTACAAAACTTTTTAATTCCTACAAAAAGCTAATTTTTCATGTTTGCACCCTGCCTTCTAGGATAAGCTATAATGCCACTGAGATGGTGAATATTAGATTTGAGGTTTAATATTTGTTTGAAGATTTTTAAAAGTATGTCATGGCCTCACTTGTCAGTGTAGTGTGCTTACTGGTGCAGAGGGTGTTTCTTCTCCAACATCCATCCTTACGTAGACACAAAGGCCCCTTTCCAGAAACAGATTCGGAAGAGCAGCCTGCAGCAGTGGAGAGGGCGGAGGAAGCCGAGGGCTCAGGACATGGTGCATTTTTAGAGGGAGGCTCTCACTTGCCCAGTGACCCTTTGAAGGAAATGCCCCTGACATTCGGTCTTGACATTACTCTGCCACAGGAAAGCACTGTCCTTAGCTTTGGGAGCCAGAGTGACCCAGGTTCAAATCCTGGTTCTTACCAGGCATTTACTAGCTCTGCAAGCTCAGGGACGATGCCTACTGTGCAGGGTCATCTCTAGGATTGAACGAGATCGTGTGTACAAGCCCCCAGCGCAGTGGCACCAGGCCCCTCAGTGAGTGGGGGCGTGGTCGTTGGCATTTATTCCTTAGCCAAACCCAGGACTTGCCACATTTATGTGAAAGGGACCCTCCCAACTGTGGAGAAGAGCTGACCAGTGGCCTCTGAGTGTCACTGCCTTTAAGATCCCCTGCCTGCCAGGCCCGCCTCCCTTCCACAGGGACACAGGGCACAACCGCTCACCTCGGTTCCCCTACCACGGCCCACACAGGCTGGAACTTGCAGAGCCAAACTTAGCCAACTCCTAGTGGGGCACAAATCAGACCGAGAGTGAAGGCAGAGCCTGAGGAGCACGCACAGAGCTCTCATGGCAGCATCTCGACACGTTCTCCGAGGCCAGCCCCTCCGGCCCGGGGACCCTGGTTCTGTATTGCAGCCCCTTGCCTGGGCCTCACGCATCCCTCTTCTCATGCAGAGAATGCATGATAATATGGTTTTTCTTTTTCTTGCTATTTATAAAATCCCACAGCTTTTAGCAAAATATAAATAATAGATAAGTCCCCAAGCTAGAGAAAGAGCCCTTGGGGTACAGTTCCAGTGGCAGGGGCCCGCCAGGCTCTTCTGCATTTTCGTGGCACCCGAGGGCTTCAAATCGCCCGAGGGCTTCCCGCCAGCCCTGCCTCTGGCAGCTGGAACAGGACGCAAATGTCAACCAGCCCTTCAGTCTTGTTCCTTTAGTCCTCAACCTCCCTCCAGACCCAGGTGTGCTGTCACCACACAGGGGCATTTGCTTTTAGAGAAATTATCCCTTGCTAGCACTCATTCCTGCAGCCGATGGGGACTTGCGTGTGTAAGAGGAAGGGGGCTAAAGAGCACATCTGGGAATCGGAGCCCAGAGCCAGGCTTCGGAGACTCTGGCCTGCTGACTGTCACTTCTTTGCTGCTGCCACCGAGGTGCCTGGGGCCTTTCTTCCCGACACCTGCTAACACCTGCCCTGGTCCCTCTGCAACTCAGCCCCAGCCCTCATCCTATCAGCCCGGTGAAGCTAGCCGGCTCCCTGCAAGGGCTGGCCTCCCTGCCCTCCACCCTGTCCCCCTACCCTTCCCGCCCCGGCCGTCTCAACCCAAGCCAGGACCAGCTACATCACCTGCCAAGCCTAGTACAAAACGAAAGTGCGGGTCCTCTTGTTCAAAAGTTGAGCATCTGCAGACAGGAACAGCCGAGCGGTACACCAAGTGCAGGGCCCTTCTGGGCGTGGGGCCCTGGGAGACCGCACGGCCGCAGGGCCAGGAGCCAGGGCTGACTCAAGCCGCTCCAAGCCACCCTTGGCCTAAGAGCTTTATGAAATGGCACCACAGAAGGGGGCGGGGAAGAGCAGGCCAGCTCTCCTTAACGGAGCTTCTCAGGAACTGCTCCTCTGTGCGTACGTCAGCAGCAGAGGGAGAAATGTGTGAGAGCCTCTCCTGCTCCCATCTCTCCCCCCTGCAACTCTCTGTTCCACAGTCCAACCCTTCCGTGCTGCCGCGGACAGGCCACAGAACTCAGCGTCCCGAGATCCGCCGCTGACATTAAGCAACGCTGTGGGCACAACGCAGGCGCCCTTGATTTTCAAAGGCAAGAGATACACAGGGAGTAAGAGATGTGGGGTTTGGTGAGAAGTGGCGAGGCCGCCACAAGGTGGCACAGGATGACAACCACGGGGGCTCGATTTCCACTGTATAAAGACTCTTCCCTCCAGTCGAGAGTGGGTGGCATCCTTAGAGATCACCCCGTAACCCGTCCGAGTGGCTGTCTTAATGGTAACCTGGTTGAAACCGCACCACCTAGCATGATTTCTCTTAAAACGTCACACGGAAACGAAGAAAAAAACCTTTTCTGATGTGTAGGAACCTAACCCCTCTTCCATCCTCCTTGTCCACGTCCTCTGTTTATTCATTCTCCAAAAACAGAGAATGAGCACCCACTGTGTGCTGTGCTGTGTTGGTCTCTGTGCCTTTGAATAAATTAAGATAGAGTCCCTGCCCCCAAGCAAGCAGTAGAGGACACAGACTTGTGAATGACAGTTACAAAGCCTTAAAGGAAGAGCCCGTCCAGTGGTCAAGGGCAGGCAAAGGCCAGGTGGCCCCAGGCTCTGTCTCCAGTGGGGGAGTTAGGGTGTGGGGTGTACCTGGAACGAAAGGGAGGCTGGGGCTGGACTGCAAGAGCTTTTCGATGCCACATTGAATAGTTTACATTTTATCTAACAGGCAACTGGAACCCACCCGCGGGGGAAGGGGACGTGGTCAGACTTGTGTTCCAGCAAAAGCAGAAAGCAGGAAGGATGGATCGGAGGGACCCAGGAGGACCGTCGGGGGGTCAGCAGTTACTGCAGTTTCCAGGTCAAATCGTGAGGGTCTCAGCTTAGACCAGAGGTTCTCAACGCGAGAGCAATGTTGCCGCCCAGGAAATGTCTGGAGACATTTTTGGTCGTCACAACAGGGAAGTGGCTGCTCCTGGCACGTAATGGGTCAAGGCTGGGGATGCCGCCAAACATCCTACAACGCGCAGGGCAGCCCCATAGCGAAGCGTTATCGGGCTCAGAATATCGATGGTGCTGAGGCTGAAAACGCTGACACAGACAACGGTAATAAAGACTGAGCTGGGGAGAGACCCGGGGCTATTTAGGAATTAGACGCCAGCAGTTAGACACCGGCGAGAGGCCGATGGCTGCACCCCAAAGGACACTGCGGTCGTCGTTACTCTTTGAGGCTAGTTTCTTGCCAGTGGTGTCTGTGATAGAGTCTGGATTGACACGGCCGCCTCAGCGGAAAGTGGCAGGAGGTGTCACCCGGCGAGCGGGCAGGTGCAAGCCTGGGGCTGCTGCAAAACCAGCTGGCTCTGGAAGCTTGCATTGCCAGGATGATCAACAACTTACCCACGTGCGGCGGAGAAAGGCACACTGGGAAAGAAAAATTAGGGCTTTAAAAAGAGAGGGGTGAATGAGAAGCCTTTTCAGGAGACTGCTGTGTCTTGGCTGTGGCTAAGACAGATGTGGACTAGGGTTCCGCCATCTCCCAGAGCAGGGCGAGGAGAGGTCTAGGAGCTCGTACACACTCACCACATCACAAGGCTCTCGGTGTCTGTCCTCTGTGCTTCCCGCACTCACATCCTTTCTCCAACCCCCGCCTCCCACCCGGAGTAACTGTAATCACCACCATCATCACAGCTAACATTTATTGAGTGATTTCAATGTGTCGAAAATACTGGTTTGGTGCTTTATATACCTCTTATCTCATTCAATTATCTCAACAATTTTATCTCACCCTTATCATCTGTAACTGTGTCCATTTTACAGATGAGAAAACTGAGATTTTAAAAGTTAACTGCTTTGCCCACATCACACAGCTAAAAGAGGCCGAAGGTCAAACCCAGACCTTCTGACTCTGTCCCATGCCAGGAACCACTCTGCTATATTTCCTCCCAAAATCGTGTTCAGTGGAGCACAAAGGCAGTTACTGTCTGGGGGTTTATCAAATCCTACGTGCTGCCTCCACTATGTACCTGGAATGTCACGGTCACCGAAACGGCAAGCACAGACATATCCCTGCACCCTACAGGGCCACACACCTACCAACACACATTCTTTATTGCAAAGATTAGCAACAGATTTCAACTTTTGTTTCCTGATTTTCTGGTCTCTTGGTATTTTTTTTTCTTTGTATTAAAAATCCAATGCACAAAGTATGAGGGAGCTATGACAAAGAGCTCCGGGGCAGGAAAAATTCCGCCCTCGCCCCTCTGTGCGTTGGGATCCAGCATCAAAGTCTGGAAGTGGAAACAGCCCGTGGCCGGCCGCGCTCACACACCGTGGCATCGTCACTCGGTTGCCAACCGCCCCTCTGTGCAAAGCTCTGCCGAAAAGCTTGGAGTTGCCTCAACACCTCTCTCACATCTCACCTCGCATGTGCCCTCGCTCAGCAAATCCTCCTGGCTGCCTTCCAAGTGTACCCAGAATCTGGCCACTTCCCCCATTTCCACCCCATGATCTGACGCTGCAGCCATGCTCGCCCTCCTCTGGACGGCCCCGCCTCGGCCGTCGCGCCTTCACTCTGCTGCCCGCTGTCTCCGGGGGGCGCCGCCACTGCGCGCCTGCTGAGGGCCAGGTCAGTGCCCGTCCCAGCACGAGCACTACACAGGCTTCCCATCTGGCTCAGGATAAAAGCCAGAGGCCCCATGAACATCCAGGTGACCTGGTCCCTGTCATTCTCTGAAACCATCTCCCTTCACGCCCCCCTGGTGACACTGGTCTCACCACACATCGGGGACTTGGCACACACTGCCCCTTCTGCCTGAAATGCTCTCCCTGCGGTGTCCCCCATCGCTCACTCCTTCACCCCACTGGCCTTTACTCAAACATCATCTTCTCTGTGAGGCCCCACCACACTTCTGACCCCCCCGCGGCTGTTTTTCCTCCTGAGCACGATCCCCTCTGGAGCACCCTGGGTCGGATGACTCATGCTGCCACCGCCTGCAAGACACCTTCATGAACAATTTATGCCACATCACGGCACCTTTGCTGTGGGGGGCCCCAAGACCACCCCACGTTAGGAGCTTCACTAAGACTCACTGAACCAAGCAGACAGTCACAGCCACAGCCAGGATGCAGAAAGGACACAGCAGGGTCTAAAGGGGTCTGTGCACAGACCCGCCCTGCTCTCCCACCCAGCAAGGCTGCCCCGAGCCTGCCTGGGCAGAGTGTCTGCCCCCGGAAGTAGGAAGTCGGAGCTCAGGATAGGTCGGGGCTGGTGACCTAGGCTCCTTCTACCCACCACAACTACCAAGACTCCGGACTCCCGAAAGGAAAGCCGGTGTTCATAACCACGCTGTTTGTACAAATGGTCATCGCAGGCTGGGCAGCGGGGACGACATCCCAAAAGTCCCTTGATGCCAGCCCAGGGCCAGCCGGGAGGCTGTCCGGGTGATAGGTCTGCTACAGTAACTCACAGGTCTGCTTGTTTGCTACTGTTCGTTGCCTGTCTCTCCTCGCCAAAATGCAAGCACTACGCGTTGCTTTGTTTGTTTGCCGCTGTATCTAAGCCCCTGGAAGGCCTGGCACAGAATGCGTGCTCTATAAATATTTGCTGAGTGAATTATTGTCAAGAATAAGCGCACCAGCCCACGGTGGAAACAGGGCTGGCACTTGCAGACGTTTTCCCACATCAGGGTGGGTCACCCCAAGCCACCTGGACCTTGCCAGGGCCCCTCCTGAACAGTGGCTCGGCTTTTGGAAAATGGTAGAATTTTCTTTTTTGCAACCAAGTCTTCCCTAATCAGGGACAAAACCTGTGATGTTGGCTTCATTGGCATAAAGATCTGATCCAGTGACTTGCCTGGCCCATCCCCAGCAGGCCCTGGTGCAAACATCTTCTTGCCTGTGGTTTCATGGAAACGACTCTGCTCTCTAGATTAACTCGAATTATCCCTGATGGGTTGTGACTTTCTGAAAACAAAATATCAGAATCTCGGCCTCCCAGCCCCAAGACACCGAATCCCTCTTCACACATCAGCTGCCCCTCCCCGAGGCCTCCTGTCCTCCACAGCCTTCCATGGGGGCATCGTGTCTGCCCCTTTAAGGAAGGCAGGGGCAGGAACTTCAGGACTGGACCTTCACCCAAGTTATCTCTAACTGCCACCAAATCATTAACCCCAAGAAGGGAGGAGGACCGTGTTCAGAAATCAAGGTCACCTATGCTAGGGAGGGGCCAATGCCAGACACGGGGCACCGTAAGCCAGGGAGAAGAGAGGTGGCAAGGCAGCAGAGCGCGTTCCAGAACCTGACATCTGAGTCCCCCTACAACGTGCACCAGCATGAGTCAAACACATTGGACTTGCCCTGGCTTTTCTGCCCAAGGACTCCACTCCCTCAGCTCTCTCAGGACCTTCTTAAAGGTGTCTCCGTCTGGTCTCCTCTGAATTCCCACAAGACACCTTCTACAGACGTGCCCGAGCCTCCCCACGCCAGCCCCCACCTCCCAGACATCTCTCGGCTCCACCGACACAGACCCCAGACCCCCACTGCCCAGCAGCCCCAGGAGCACCCTCCTGCTCTCAGCCCCTGTGCAGGGGCCTTCTTCCTCCCACACCCTTCGTGGCTCCAAGACCCCACATGGCTCTCCCTGTGGCCCCTCAGGGGCAGCCCCCAGAGCATAGGATCCGGAATTCGCGGGCACAGGCCGGGCTCTCTACAGTGAGGTGTGTGAGGAAGTCATGCTGGGTTGTGTAGTGGCCCCCAAATTCATGTCCTTCCCAGAACCCCAGAATGTGGCCTTATTTGGAAATAGTGTCACTGCAGATGAATTAGTTAAGAGGAGGTCACCTCCAGTGCATGCTGGAGTAGGGTGGGCACATGAGGACAGGGACTGGAGAGACGCAGCCACAAGCCAGGGAACCAAGGCATGCCAAGGATTGCCCAGCAGCAGAAGCTGCAGAAAGCAAGGAAGCCTCCTCCCCTCTAGCCTTCAGAGGGACTCGGCCCTGCCAACACCTTGATTTCGGACTCTGACCTCCAGAGCTGCGACACCGTCCATCCCCATCGCTTGGAGCCCCCGTTCGCGGCACACTGTTGCAGCAGCCTGTGGAGGCTGTGCGGAGGGAGAGAGCCCCAGGACTGGGGGGTGCAGTAATGAGGGGAGTCCCCTTCCAAAGCCCTGCGCATCAGCTCCTGGGTGTCACTCCTGCTGCACCCACTCTACCCTGCGGGGTAGCAGTCACCTTTATATGCACATTTTATGTACTCCTTCAAATAAAGACACGAAATTCTTACCTGCTTGCTGCAGAGCTCCTCCCTGCACTCACCGCCTCATTGCTCCAGGTGTGAGACCTGGTGGCTCCTGTCTCACAGCTGTGACTGCCCCGGGGTGAGGCCCTGCCGTTCCTCAGCCTGTGTCTCCGGCCTTCCTTCCGTTCACCTGTGGACACCCACGGCAGATTTACCTCCAGGCATCCCTGCTGCGTCGTGTGCGTATGTCTGTGTGTGTTCCCAACCCGTCCCCACAGGCAGCCATTCTATCGTGCTCAATGTACCTCCCTTTGCGTGTGTCTGTTCTTGAAAACGTGCCGGGGGGCCTTGTGCGCACGTGTTTTCATTTGCGCAGCGACGTCGCGCTCCGGCACTCGCGCTGCTGCTTCCCGCCACCGTAAGATCCGCTTGCAGGACTCGCTGTGTGGACGGACGTCCAAGCCTTTGCGTCCACCGGCTGCAGGCACCCCACAGTGTGCGCTGACCGCCGCCAGCTCTCATCTCCACAGCAACGCGTGTCCGTGTCCACTGCTGGGCCTGCCGGAAGAAGCAGGATTGCGGAGTCCGTAGTCCCTACTGTCTGGACCTCGGTGCCACCGTTTTTCAAACGGCTTTATTGAGACATTATCCACATACCTTACATTTCGCCCATTTAAAGCGTACAATTCAACGGACTGCAGTATACTCACAGGTATGTGCAGCATCACCGATTTTAGGGCATTTTCATCACCTCAAAAAGAAACCCCATATCCATCAGCCCTCACCCACCCTCCACCCCACCCCAGCCCCACGCAAGCACAGACGCACTTCTAACCTACTCTGTAGATTGACCCATTCTGGACATTTCACATAAGTGAATCATAAAAAATCTGATCTTTTGTTGACTTGCTTCTTTCATTTAACACAATGGTTTACGGTTACATCCGTGTTGTAGCGTGTATTGGCACTTCATTCCTTTTTATGACTGGATAATATGGCATTGTGTGGATAGACCACATTTTGTTTATCCGTTTATCAGTTGCTAGGCATTGGAGTTGTTTCCACCTTTTGGCTGTTGTGAATAATGCTGCTGTAAACATTGGCACACGAGTTCCCGTGTGAACACGTTTCGTTTCCCCTGGGCACCCACCCGGGAGTGGAACAGCTGGGTTACATGGCAACTCTACGCTATCTCATTTGAGGGTCTGCCAGACAGTTTTTCAAAGTGGCCGCATCATTTAACCATGCACCATGATTGAGGGTTCCAATTCCCACGTCCTGGCAACACTCGTTATTATCTCACGTTTTTATTCTAGCCATCCCAGTGGATGAGAAGTGATATCCCGTCATGGTTCGATTTGCATTTCTCTGACGACTAATGGTGTTGAATACCTTTCTTGTGCTTACTGACCGTTTGTATGTCTTCCAGGGAAGAATGTCTCTTCAGACCCTTTGTTCGTGTTTTAATCGGGTTGTCTTTTTATTATTGAGTTGTAAGAATTTTTATATACTCTAAATACAGTTTTCTTATCAGATACGTGATTTGTGAATATTTTTTCCCATTCTGTGGGCTGTCTTTTCACTTTCTTTTGGGTGTCCTTTGAAGCAAAGCCTTTTTTTTTTTTTAATTTTTTTCTGTATTGAAGTATAATTTACATATCATGCCTTTACTCCATTTTAAGTGTGCAATTAAGTGGTTCTTAGTAAATTTACCAAGTTGTACAGCTATTCACATAAATCAGTTTTAGAGGATTTCCTTCCCCCTATTGAGACCCCTAATTTCTATCCCCAACTACATTTCAAGCATGCCGCTCCCCTCCACAGTACTCACCACATCCCTCAGATGTGGGTCTACCCTCAACCCCCGAATCCCTAATGAACACCACCACCGTTTGAGCACTGTAGTGTTAATCAGTCAGTATCAATTTGATGGCGAGTACATGTGGGGCCCATTCTTCGGGTCTTGTGTCACCTCACTTCGATTGAGCATAGTTCTTAAGAGCTTTGAAAAACTATTAAGTTCTTGCCTGCTAGAAGAGAGAAGTAATAAACTTAAAATATGCTTCGTTTATAAGATGATTCAGAGTACTGA
>CAUYRT010044597.1:0-24519 GCA_963574885.1 Lepilemur ruficaudatus | reverse complement strand
AATTAATTTCTTTCTATTTATAGTAGAGACGGGGTCTCGCTCTTGCTCAGGCTGGTCTTGAACTCCTGACCTTGAGCAATCCACCCGCCTCGGCCTCCCAGAGTGCTAGGATTACAGGCGTGAGCCACAGCGCCCGGCCTTTGGCTGGTTTTAACAGGAAGGGATCTGTGGAAAGTGATTCGTTTTTAGTGAGACTGTTTTGGGGAGAGGCAGTCTGTGCAGTGGTTATAAGCACAAGCTGTAGAACCTGACTGCTGGAATATGAATCCTAGCTCTACCAATTATCAACTGTGTGATCTTGGGTGAGTTATTAATACTTGACCTCTCTGGACTTCAGTTTTGATACATTTGTTTATGTTTAAGCCAATGCCACATTGTCTTAATTACTGTAGCTTTATAGTAAATCTTGAAAGCAATAGTGCGAGTCCTCTAAGTTTGTTTTTCAAGATTGTTTTATCCATTCTAGGACCTTTGTGCTTATAAATGTTTCCATCAGTTTTTCAATTTCTATTAAAAAACCCATTGGAATTTTGATTAGTATAGCAATGAATTGATCAATTTTAGGAGAACTGGAATTTTAACAGTTGAGTATTTCAGTTCATAGAGTATCTCCTCAAGTCATCTTTAATTTCTAATATTTTATAGTTTTTAATGTAAAGGAAGTACACATCTTTTGTTATATTTATTAAGTACTTTGTTTTTGATGCTATTATAAGTATATTATTAAAATGCTTTTCAATTGATTGCTACCAATATACAAAAATAATTTTTTTGTACGTGATTTTATATCTTACAATCTTGTTATACTTATTTCTGGTAGGGTTTTTTGTAGATTAATTAGGATTTTCTACATAAACAATATCATCTGTGAATAGAGACAATTTTGCTTTTCCAGTCATTATGCCTTTTATTTCTTCTTTATTGCACTAAGACCTCCAGTCTAATAATGAATAAAAATAAAACTGAAATCCTTGCCTTGTTCTTTATCATAAAAGGAATGTACTCAGTATTTCAACATTAAATATTTTAGCTACAGGTGTTTCCTAGCTTCCTCTTACCAGATTGAGAATTTTCATTGTATGCTTAATTTGCTGAGAGGTTTTATCATGAATGAGTGTTAAATTGTGTTCAGTTATTTTTCTGTACCTACAGTGATGATCACAGGTTTTTCTGCTTTACTCTGTTAATATGGGAACTTACCTTGATGGAGTTTTTGCTGTTTTTTTAAACTGTTAAGTCAACCTTGCATTTTTGGGATAAATTCCACTTGGTTATAAATTTCTAGATTCAAATTGCTAATGTTTGTTAGGGAATTTTTGCTTCCATATTCATTAAGGATATTAGTTTATAACTTTATTTTCTTGGATTGTATTTGTCAAGTTTTGGTGTCAGTTGTGCTTGCCTCAAAATGTGAGTTAGGAAGCATTTATTCCTCCTGTATTTTCCATGGGAGTTTAAGATTAACATTACAGTCATCCTTTAGTATCTGTAGGGGATTGGTTTCAGGATGTTCAAGTGCCTTATATAAAATGACATAGTATTTGCGTATAACCTACCCATATCCTCCTATGTACTTTAAATCATCTCTAGGTTACTTATACCTAATACAATGTAAATGCTATGTAAATAGTTGTTATACTGTGTTGTTTAGGGAATAGTGACAGGAAGAAGTCTGTGCATGGTCAGACTTTTTTTCTGAATATTTATGATCTGAGATTGGTTGAGTCCTTGAATGCGGAACCTATGGATATGGAAGGCCAACTGTATTTCAAGACTATTTTGGTTAGTCTGGTACCTTTATGTTCCCATATAAAAGTTTGAATCAGCATGCTAATTTCTATAGAATAGCCTGTTGGAGTTTTGGCTGGGATTGTATTGATAAGTGTTTATTGTAGTTCACTAGTAAAACCATCTAGGCTTAGTTTTCTTTGAAAAGTTTTTGATTACTAATTCAATTTTGAACATATAGAACTATCCAGACTTTGGGGGTATGAATTCTGGTAGTTTGTATCTTTCAAAGAATTTGTACATACCATCTAAGTTGTCTGATTTATCGGCATAATGTTTTCAAACATTCTTTTATCCTTAATGTCTATAGGATCTGTAATGATGTCCTTGCATTCTTTATATTGATAATTTCTGTTCTTTCTTAGTATCTCCACTGACTTATTTCTGGTGACTTATTTTTATTAATCTCTTCTACGAATTAGTTTTTGACACTTAGGTTTTCTGTGTTTTTCAGTTTTCTATTTCACTGATTTCTGTTCTTTGTCACTTCCTACTTATTTTTAGTGTAATTTGCAGGAGCCATTTTAAGGATGATGCATTCCTATATTTTCAATTCTTTTTGCTTGCTGGGACTTAACATTTAGGTAGTCCTGAAATCTATAACTTTGGAGGGCTTTTGGTTTTCTAATAGGTGTGCCTATTCACACTTTAAAGAATATTATCTATTCCTTGGATACTCCTTAGATATGAAAAAGTAGACTTTCCCCCCCCTTCTTAAATTAGTAATTCAGATTAAACATGAATGAGTGAAAATTTTATTTGATAATTATATGGGACTGCTATATTTTTTTGCAAATGAAAGAGCACAACTTTTGATAAATGTAGCAAATAAGAAACTTGTCCTAATATTTATTAGACTTGGTATGTCATAATTCTATGTAATTCAATGTTAAGAAGTGATTAATCTCTGCCATTGATAAGGTTTAGATTTAAAAGAATATCTTGAGTTCACTTCTAAACTGAGGCAACTTTAGCTTCAGTCATTGATCTAGAAACTGTCATTCTGTGAGTTCGTGGGCCCTTTTTTCTCCCTGCCTCTGTAGTGCCCATGTCAGACCATATCTAAGCCTATTGCATCTCTCACCTGCAGACCTTGTTCTGGCTTAGCTCCTGAGACAACACTGGTGGAGTTGGTCTTAGCCCCTTCCCCGGCTCCCAAACCTTCTGCCTGTGGGCTCTGCAGGTTCTTATTCCAGGCATGTGAATCAGAGTTGCTACTGTGCATTCGATTTTTAAGTTCCCTTGAGGCCTCCCAGGGTCTCTAGACAACTGGAGCTTTGTCATGCTCCTGTTGGTCACTCCCCTCGACACTAGGGCCTTGTGGCCTCACCTGGGTCCTTGCTAGGGACAGGTGATTCTTCTTCAGCCCTGCCTCCCTTGAATCTAGAATATTGTGCTGACTGTTCTTTATCTCCCCGCCTGCCAGACTGAAGCTCCCAGGGAGTACGGGTTTCCTCTCCCCTGCCTGCTTGTGACCCCCTCCCCCCGACCAAGCCTCCCCAGCGAGGATCCTGGGCTGCTCTGTGCCTCTGCCTGCAGCCTTCCTCCCTTCAAGGACATAGCAGTGCTTCTCTGCATCCTGAGGAATGACTGGTCCAAATTGTTTGTGCAACTTTAACATTTGAAATCTGATCATATTCCTTGGTGAAATTAAAATAATGTCAAATGCTTAAAGTTATTTATACTGATTCTGTATAATCTTGTCATGCACATTAGAATTTAATCTTTGAATATATTCAGGTGTGTAAGCATCTGATGTCTGTACCCCACCAAAAAGATGGTACTTAATACTGTTTGTTTCCTTTTGTGTGAGCTAGAACTGTCTCTCAGATTTGTAATGGATGATATATCCCTTTTCATAAACTATAGTTTTGTTAAAATACTCTCTCCTAACATAACACCCAACATACTAGTCTTGTCAAATCCACTATTTTAGTAAACACAGACTCATAACATTTGAGACAATAATCCCCAGTTAAAAAGAATGGATCAGTCCATATATGTTATTAGAAGAAAATATACCATGATCATTTCACAACATATAATCTTCCTGGGTTAATGAGAAAGAATATGTGTCAAAGCCAGACTGCCTCAGGGTGTAGAGAAAGTGTGGGTTGAAAGAACAGTGCCCTAGGGTATCCTACAATTGGGAAGAGAGTGTTTGAGATGGAATTGCTTAAGAGGATATTTTAAGGATAACCACAAAGGAGAGAGAAACCCAGGATGGTAGAGGTCACAGAGTGCTAAAACCAGGAAGGTGAGTTGAGAAGAATGAAGACGTATCCCTTGACTTTGGCATTGATGTGGTCTTCACTGTGTAACTTCCAAATCCATGTCCTTAGCCTTACCTTCTCTCCAGAAATTTCCAGCCCCTTGCTAGACATCTGAAGCTGCCTAAAACTCAATATATTTAAAATGGAAGTATTTATTAACTGAACAGTTACGCATCAGACCCCTACATGTCAGACACTGAACATGAGGGAGGCATGGCCCCTGCCTTCAGTGAGCCTGCGGTCCATCTTCTCTTCCCCTTCCCTTCCTGGCACCTTCCCAGACACATTCTGGGAGCTGTTCCTCTGCTCCCCCAGCCTGTCAGTGGCTGCTCCCATCTCCTTGGTTTACCTCCCTACCCATCCTCTCCCATGCCTCCTTCTATTAATAACACCACCTCAGGTCAGTAGCTTCCAGAATGTTCTTGGCTTTCTTTCCCTTGCTGCTTCACTTTCCTGGGCTTACTCTCTGATACATGCGTCCCCAAACTCACTGTATTTTCTTGTTTATCTGTCTCAAGAATACTTTAACCCACCTAGAATCACAGATGGTCTTATTTATCAGTATGTCCTCAGCACCCACCACAGTGGCCTTCTATAAATATTTGTTGAATGATTGATAATGTGATTTAGTAAACATAGTATAAGATTTGAATTCAAGCCCACTCTTTCCCTGTGTTGTGAACTAAGCCTAAATTTACTCATGTTTATAACAGATATGTCAACACTGCACTTTATAAGGATTGGTGTGAAGATTTAATGTAGATAACATTCCTCGGATAACATTACTCAAAATTATCAAGCTGCTTAACTGTTAATGCACAAAACATTTGCAGAAGCCTTGTTTCTATTAATAAACTGAAATTGGTTAGCATAGTCCTTATGCTTGCTATGGTTTGACTCCACACCTCTCTGTCCTGTGTCCACCTGAACTCTCTGCATACTTCATGGGTCCCATTTCCTGAACACCCTGGATGCCCCCTTCCAGTTCACACCTCAGCATTCTGGCTCACCTTGATCCTCAGCCTAGATAGTCTTCTCACCCCACATCCTTCACCTACTAAAAATCCTTCTAGGTCCAGCTCAAGTGGCACTGGTCATCTTGAAGTCCCCTATATCCCAGTCAGATTTAATCATTCTCCTATTCTCTAGCACCATCCAGCACCTCCTTATTTTTCCTCTTATTATAGCTATTGGTTCTTGTGTTGTCATTAAGGCTATTCACAGACATTCCTTCCTGGCACATGGTAGGATCACACTTCCCTGCCCACTTAGAGTTAGGTGTGGCCATGTGACTTGCTTTGGCCAATGAAATATAAGTAGTAGTAACTTGTGTTGCTTAAGCTGTAAAAGCCAGTGCCCACCTCACCATGTTTTTTCCTCTAGCGTATTCAAGATGGTATCCACTCCACCATCCTGGGTCCCTGAGAGGCCCCACTGCTGACACATGATAGATATGTAGAATGAGGAAGGAATAAGCCACTGAGGCTACGGGGTTCTTGGTTACTGCAGCATAACTTAGCCTGTCTTATACAGTTGTTTCCATGCATGTTGTCTTCACTGGATTACAAATGCTTAAAAGGAGGCTCTGTGTCCAACTCGCTTTATACCCACACTCACTTGTAACCTCCCTGCTCCTAGTGGTGCTCAAAACAATTTTACTTGAGTCTTCCTGGAACACTGGAGAACAATATTGATTTGGGGAAAGCCTGGAGTGAATAATATTTTAGAAAAAAAGCATGTAATACATGTTGGAGTAAATATCCTACTTCAGAACCTTAGAAGGAAAGAAATTTGGGGAAGAGAGAGAGAGTTACAGGGTGCAGCCATGGAGATGGGCTAAATCTGCCACTGAGGCATGCAGCCTTGCTAGTGTTACTGGGGAATGTTGGCTCTTTGCTTTTTAATGTTGGCAAACAAGTTCTAGAAAGACTCTTGAAGCTTTAGCTTCATCCTAACACGTTTTCATGATTATTACAGATATGTGCCATGTCTTATTCTTTTGCTTTTTGTTTCTAAATGTATTTTTTCATTCACAAATCAGTGATTCACAGTGAATTTTAAAGTCATTAGTGTGAATTAATGCAGCATTGCTGTACCGATACTTTTCTAGATTTATTAGTGAGATGTCTGTTTGGACACTAATCTATAGAGATTATTTTTTTAATAAAGAGGACCTGAGCCATTCTAATTAGATAAATGTATGATTTCATAATACTAATAGAGCTATTCATTTTACTAGCTTGAAAAGATGGTTTATAACACTTGATTTTCTCAATCAGTCAAGTGTTGGATTCACTAACGTACCTTCCAAGCAGCTGGATTTGGGCCTCCACAGCATGGCTCTGTTAAGTCCATTTTCACAGGAGAAACAATTTCAGGGAGTAAAATTTCCCCCACCCCAAACTCCAGCCCTCAGCATTATGACTCTTCACAGGAATTCACTTGCAGCCTCTCTTTCATCATCAGTGAAACTTTTGTATATAAATCATGTTTGTGACAACTCCCTGAGAAGATGTTTTTGTTAAAGGGTTTTGGCATTTATTTTTAAACATCAATATATTCTTTATTAGCAACTCAATTTTAGTTAGAAATCTATTGTCTTTATTTCATTTAAATTCATTCCAGTATAGTATTCCATTGAATGAATGTACCACAATGCCATTACCCATTCTCCCGTGGATAGACACATTTTTTCTTTTTGTAAAGTGCAGCTACATCACACATGGATGCAATCTCACCACATAGCGTTGAGTGAAAAGAAGCAAGTCTCAGAAGAATACATACAGTAATATACCACTTAAATAAATTTGCATACATGCATAATACTATAAAGACTGGGGAATTCAGGATAGTGGTGTCTTGATGGGGAGGGAGCGGGGATATGACTGGGAGGGTTGTGCGAGAGTGTCATTGTTAACGTGTTTCTTAAACTGGGTGCTAGGCCCATGGGCATTCATTTCATTTTTCTTTATGCTTCATATATACATGTATATTTGTATTTATGTGTTTGATATTTTTACAAGTTACCTCTTGTAAGCAAAGTCAAAATCATGAATTTTGGTGCTAAGAAATAACCCTTTGACAAGATTTTTTAGAAGGCTGTTTAATTGACTGACAGCAGGTGGATACTAAAAGATGATGGTATAACTTAGTAATAAGCGAATACAGGCCAAATCTGGAATACTGCTTGTTTTTTGTTGTTTTGTTTTTGTTTTGTGTGGCCTATGAGCTCACAATGGTTTTACATTTTAAAATTCATTTTAAATGAAAAAATCCAAAGAAGAAAAATATTTCATGACATGAAAATTACATAAAATTCAAATTGCAATGTTCATAAGTGAAGTCTTCTTGGAACACAGATGCATTTATTCGTACATTGTCTATAGCTGCTTTAACACGAGCATGGCAGAATTGAGTAGCTGCAACAGAGACCATATGACCTTCAAAGAGTAAAATATTTACTATCTGACCCTCTAAAGAAAGTTTGCTGACTCATTATATAAGGGAAATAAACTGAAGTTTGAGGTAAAATTAATTAGCTCTAAGTTTTTGAAATCAGGCAAAACTTAGTTTAAGTCTTTGCTCAGCTTCTTACTAGATGGAGCTCTCTGACCCTTAGTAGAAATTATTTAAGTGGATGGTGCATGTGAAAACACCTAGCAAACTTACTGATGCACACACTTTAGGGACTATAGCTTTTTGTTCATTTTTGAGGAAAGGATTAGCCCAAAGGATTTGAGTGAGACTTCTCTTTATTCCTGGCAAGTTTGTGTTAGTCATAATAGATAACATCTATGGACTAGGCTAATCCTTCCTGAGGATTAGCAGTGACAATGACTGTTACCATTACTGGCTCAGATCCCTCACTCACAACCTGGTTATTTATATGGCACCATCTTCAGAGAACATGTTGCTCATTTGAAACACAGCATTTTTTAGGCTAGCAACTGGGCTTAGGTCAAGACACCTGGGTTTTGTTAGTTCTGCCACTACCTGGGAGATTTGGGGCGTGCCATTTATCCATTCCATGCCTTATTTTTCTTATATGACTTGGGAGTGTTGGATTGGGTGTGGTCCCTTTCCTAAAAGGGGCCAAATAGCTCATCATGTGGGTTTTAAAGGTATCACTCAGTATTCCATCAAAATGGCGCTTGAATTCAGTACTCTTTAGCCAGATTGTTTGAAGCAAGCACTTTAAAATACGGACTTTTTTAAGCATCAGATATATCCTACAATAATCCTTGTCTTCAGAGACCCCTCCCACATGGGTGCTTTCATTGTTTTCTTTCTCAACACCAGCATGAATTGAGTTAGAGGCTGGCTCAGGCATGGAACTGCACCCTCCATGATGGTTAATGCACCCATAGGTCTTTGTCCCTGCCCGCAGCCTGTCTTCCTTGCACACCCAGCCCAGCCCCCTAGAACATAAGATACTTGGATGGGTGGCTGGATGGATGAACCACTATTCTGGAGAGAGTTACAATCTTTTTGGTTCCCAAATAGCTTTTTTACCCTCAGTGGATTAAAAACAGACATGAGTACTGGGGGAAGGGGGAGGGAGAGGTGTTACTTACCTCTACATAGTGGATGTGTGGGATCCTAAAATCCAATCCAGCTGGACCGTAGCTGGGGATAAGCTTGATTTCATTTACATGCAAAGCGTCTGGAACAGGAGCTGACAGAGAACTCCAATTTCATTAGGGGTTGAAGAGCTAAAATAGAATTACCCTGCATGTTCTGTTTTCTTGTGTTGCCTTGCCTGGACATTAATTTATGCTCTTTAAAAGTTTCTTGTTAGGGTTGAAAATCATTTGCTATGACATGTCTGAGAGTATGAAGTAATTTAGAGAGGGCCAGGTTGGCATGCAGTGCTGCTTGCGTGACTTGCCATCTCTGGGCGGATGCCTGTTGGAAGAGGGGATTTATCCACGCTGCCTCCCCAGTGTGACAGGGATTGAAGAGGACCCAACTCCACGCCCCAGCTCTGCGGAGGGTACACTTGTCTTTCTTGTGGAATGATAGAGTATAGATGAAACTATTTCCCCGTCAAACCACTTAAGTGCAAAGGAAAATCGGCGACCTTGAGCTAGATTTGTTTGCTGTGTTCTTTGCTTTCAAAGACCCTTTCTTCATTTCCATTGAACGTGTTTTTCTGAACAGACTATTGTAAGGACTCTAGTGTGCAATTTTTCAAAACCAACGTCACAAACCTGCCTATTATTTTGTCCCTAATTTGGTTAGAAGAACATGAGGCCCTATGAATTAATGTTATGCCATCACTTCTCAGAATGGCACTTTTGAAAATTGGATTTTGGTCTTTGAGATAATTTAAAATATTTCTTGGGAACTATTAATATCAAGTACAAGAGGCATTTTTCATGATTTCTTATCTGCAGAGCTTGTGACGGGAATTTTGTACGTGATGGATGCCTATATCGTTGAATGTGTTCTTTCATCCATCTTGCTGTTGTTCAGATATCTGGTGCTAGGGGTGTTACTTACTCATTCAACATGTTGTTTACAAAAAGTGTCCATTAGATGCTAGACACTGTGCTGTGCCAGGTGTCATCAATGGAAAAAAGACTAAAATCCCTGCTGCCTTATAACTAACGTTCTTTAAAAATACTGGTAACGGCAGAATTAGAACATATGCTCCCAATATGAGAAAGAATGAGAAAAAGTCAATCATTTCAGTGTTTATTTTCCACATCTAAAAATCACAGGCAACTTATTGGTACTTCTAAGGTTTTGACTCTTTTTCATTTGATAATAATTTTAGTCCTAATAAAAGGCCTCGTCACTTACGGCTACCATTTGAGTGCCTGCTGTGTCTCAGACCCTGTGCTGAGTGTTTTACATTTACCCCATTTGGCAGATGAAAGCTGCAACTGTGTCTCTACTCAGTGGAAACACATACTCTTACACAAAAGATTTTAATTACTCATTTATGCCAAGTTTGCAATGACAGTTTCACAATATTTGAATTCAAACTACTCAGAATAGAGAGTGGAGGTCAAGAGACCATGGGCTCCCCGTTCTGGAAACCTGGGAGCCGGGAGTGGCACAGGCACATGCCTTCCCACCACACCCCACCACTCCTCTCTAAACACATAGAAATGCTCCACGATGTAAAGACCGAGGAAACCTTGAAAGGGAGGGAAAGCGGGCACACAAGGAAGAACAGAAATGAAGGGGAGGGGTAAGGGCTGTTAACCAAGAGCAAAATACAAGCCAGACCAAGTGTGAGTTGTCATAGTGAGGTATCCGTAGTTCCCAGGTGGTCGGGGTGTCCTTGAAAGCAACAGTTTCATGAACATAAATTATCAGTCAGTTAAGCCAGTTAGTCAAACTTGGCTTTATTAGGAAAGAGTGGGGCTTCAGCTTAACTAAGGCTCAGCCTGGGGAATCGACAGTGTTGAGGGTGGCAATAAAATGTTGGACTGTTTTCTAGATTTTATCCCCAGATCCTCCTCTAGCAGCTCCAAGCCCCAGGTTATCACTTAGGTTTAGGTGTTTAACTTGGACACCAGCTGGTGAAGTGATTCTTCTCAGTTGCCGTGGTCGATGCTTTGGAGAACGCCTTGAGTTTTGACCTAGCTGGTTAGGGAACTGGTAACTTCAAGGTTAACTCTGCAGGATCAGAGTGTTGAAACCACTTTAAGATTATCATTTTAATGTACTTTCACAAGGCCATGCAAAAAAATCAAAACTGGCCGCTTTTTCACTTAAGTGACCATACACCTGGGGAAAGTACTTCCAGGGTTCCTCTCGTCTTGGAGTGTTGCCACATGGATGTGAAACACAGCTGGTTGCCTGTCCCTGTGATCCTGCCTCTCTACTCACATATGGGGCGCCGTCTGAAATGTTTGACGGAATGTCCTGAGGAAATGGAAGTGATGAACCCAAACCACTTTGGATTCAACGGTAGAGTGATAGGCCGTTTAACACAGCCTTGAAATCTTGTGGCTCAGTTGGTGTGGCCTAACATGATTGCTACGCTCACCCTCCACCTTCCAGATCCCTTTTAGTATAAACCACTAAAGTAAGGCTCACTTTGAAAATGACTCTACAATAGAGGTAGAATATTCCAGGAGCAGAACAGATAAAGGTAGTAACATTTTGCCATCTGGCAAAGCCACTAGACCAGATGGATTCACTAATGACTTCTCTAAAGTATTTAATCAGACCTTACTGAAACACATGACTGGCATATTTAATTGTCCTAAATTAACAGGACTGCTGCCAGATATAACCCTCAGTGCTTGAGTCATACTCCTTGCTTAAAGAGGGAGGAAAGAAAACATGAATAGCTCCAGAAAGCTGGATTTCACATAGACCCCCCTCATTTGTGAAACTTCTCATTAGAAAGTTGTTGTGTTACAGTCTCGGGCGGTATTTCTCCTTTTGGAAGAATGCACTGTAAGATGAGCCATGCTGATCAAATTCTTTTTATTAGTAGCAGTTGCTCTGATGAGAACATCTGGGGGTTGATAAATCTGATACAGTCACCAGACATCCCTTCCTACTTCCTGCCTGTGGAAGACTTTTAAAACACTTTTTTTGTAGGCAAGTTAATTTTTCTCCAGGATCATTTTTGTTTTAATTTTTATATTTGTATTAAAGCAAGATAGACACACACAATATTACAGAAAGCATTATAATGTAAAACTGCCCCGCCCTACCCTTTCTTATCTGCAATCTACTTTTCACAGGAACACTTCTCATTCTTATGACTGTTCTTTCTGGTAGTAACCTTCAAAATGATATGATTAATGACTATTTCTTGGTTTATTTACTTTAGACATGATTGACTTGCACTTAAGATACATGAGGATGTAGCTTACATATATTGTTCTTACTTACCTTTTCTTCTCCTCTCTGTTATTTTGTTTTTATTCCCTTAACATACGGCTTTTATAGTTTTAAGGTATATTTTTATACCTTTTATTTTTTGGCTTATCAACTAGACAGTATCTTTCGGCTGCTAACTTTGTTTGATGAAGATCTCAGTGACTTGGATATTCCAGTGAATGCGCTAGGGTTGTTTCACTCAGTGTAACACTTTTGAAATTCATCCCTGCTGTACTTGACAGTAGTTGCATTCTTCTCTATGGCTCAGAACAATTCCATTACATGATACACGATAATTTGTTTATCCATTCACCTGTTGATGGACGTGCAAATTATTTCCAATTTCTGGCTGTTACAAAGAAAAGTGTTTTCCTTTTATTTCTCTTGAGTAAATACCAAAGAGTGGAATTGTTAGGTTATAATAATAAGTGTATATTTAACTTTATAAGAAACTGTCAAACTACTTTCCAATGTGATTTATCATTTTACATTCCCATTAGCAAGGTATATGTATTCCAGTTGCTCTATATCCTCAGCAACACTTGATATTGTCAGTCTTTTTAGTTTTATTTGCCCTTGACAATGCTCAAGTCTTTTGTCCATATTTTAAATTGGGTTGTATTATTATTGAATTGTAAGCATCCTTTATATAGTCTGGGTGCAATTTCCTGGTGAAGTTTTTTTGTTCTCCCAGTCTGTGGCTCACCTTTCCATTTCCCTAATGGTAACTATCAAGGATGAGAAGTTTTGATTTTTGAATTCCAATTCATCCATTTTTTTCTTTTATGGTTCATGCTTGCTTATTCTCTAGGAAACCATTATTTTTCAAAGATCTTTTTTTTTTTTCCCAATTGCACAGACCAGCTCCTTGCATTTAAATCTCTGGTTCACTTGAGATTCTTTTTTGTATATGGTGAGAAGAATTGAGGTTCATTCCCCCCCCCCCTTTTGGATATCCATTTGTCCCAGCACTATTTGTTGAAAAACCTATCCTTTGAAAAACTCCTTTATCCTTGAGTTACCTTACCGTTTTTTGGGAAATAAGTTGGCCATGTAAGTGTAGGTCTATTTCTGGATTCAGTTCTGTACCACTGAGCTATATGTCTGTCCTTATAATGATACTATCTTAATTCTGACTTTTTATAAAGGCTCTTAGGAGAACTTCTGTTTCTGTTAACATTTTACACTGAGATACATGCACACATATCTATTTTTTAAAGTAGAATCCATACTCTCACTGTCAGCCATGACTGGATTATGTTTCCAAACCCCATTTTTGTTCAGATGCTTTCTCTTTAAAGTGATGTCTCCAGATAGTTGATTTTTTTTTTTTGGTCCACTTCATGTGGTTTTCACCAGTTTAAATCTCAGAGGGTAGTCTTATTTGTAAGTGTTGGAAGATAGTTCACTGTAGCTCTCTAGTATGTGAGTTTCCCTGACTTAGAATGTTAATCCCCGGGAGTAAGGGGTAGGTTTCACATGTGTCTATCACATGGCATTTAATTAATAACAGTACCACCTATGTACTAACTACATACCACTACAGTACCACTATGTTCTAAGCACAATTATTTTAATTACTGTCTTAGGATTTATTCAATCTTCACAATAATACCTACTTTCTTTGAAGTAGATACTGTTTTATTCTAATCTTATAGATGAGAAACTGAGGCACAGAGAGGTCAAGTAATTTGCCAGAGGTGATTTATGAGAAATTATTTGCTAGTAAGTAGAGCAGACATGCTTCAGTGATGCACTGGTAACTGCTGAACAACCTGCTGTCCAAGAGAAAAAAATGTATGCATATACATTCACAAGTTTATTATACATTTTACTGATATACATGAAATATAACACAATTTACAAATAAAATATAATACTCTTTATTATGAATTCCATATTGCCAACCAGTTATGATAGAATGCTTTCATTGGAGGTTGTGGTATTCTCTTGTTGTTTGTGGAACTCCTGTATCTGTGGTTAGCCTGCATTGCAGTTCACCCGTGATTTGACAGAATCGCATGAGGAATAAATGCTTGATTACTATCTGGTTCAGAAAAAATGTCTCATGTCATTGACCAACAAGTGTAGTTCCATCATGGAATGTTCATAGTTTTATTTATGTTAATAAGAAAAAAGTGAAAGAACAAAGACTTACTTTGGAATTTTAATCATTTGCCAATAATGGGGAGCAACTTCTTTGCTGAATTGGATACATTTTTGAATACCGAAAGAATATTCTTAATCTTCTGTCATTCTCAATGTAACAACTACAGACTAATACACTTTTAAGTTTATTCTGCATTATTAATGTTTTATCCTTCTATCTCTTAAGTATAAACAATCACAAAAAAATAAATCGGGCTCTGATTTGTAGCATTTGTTGATTTCTGTGATATAAATACTCCCATCATGGCTGATTTCAAGCCACCAATGTGACGTCATTGCAAGTGAAGTTGGGAAGAGGTGTGATGTAACACACCGTTCTGTGGTATTTCTGCTACATGGTTAGGAGATAGTGGTACATAACCTCAGGACTATAGTTAATAGTGAAATGTAGAATGATTATGAAGTGATAAGTTTTGAGTATATATTACCTTTGTTTTATATATAACTTATGCAATTATAAATTTGTGTAATTTTAACAGTAGCTATATTTAACAACTGGTTCACGAAGCTTGTTAAGGTTTAACAATCAGTTCTAAATGACCAGGCCAAGCAGGCTCCAGCCACTGTATGCTGTGATCGTGGGCAGCCAAAACTCTATCCTCTTAACCACCCTTTTATTGGGTATGAACATACTGCTAGAATATAGTTCCATACCAGTACAAGTATGGCACACAGGTATGGCAACACTCAGCTTGCAAGGTATTACATTTCTTCATTTTTGTAAATTACATTAATTTTCATTAGGTATACCACTCATCAAGCTTGTTGAGAAGTCCAATTTGAGGGACCCCTGCTCAACCATGGATTATACACGTCCCTTGGGGATTAGACAGTTCAGGAGAATGGCAGTGGATCCTGTGGTCTCTCCACATTGCTGTCACTCCCATTCATGCCACCCAAGCCCACCTGGAAGGCGGGCCCTCTCCATGGTGTCAGCTGAGATCACAGTTCTGGTGGTGGTACTCGAGTGCCAAGTACATCTCTGGGGACCAGGACTAGAGCACAGCCATCCTTATCCAAGATTCCACTATTTCCAAGACCTGTGTTCAAGCTTGCCTTGGCATTTTCTGCCTTGCAAATGAACATCCACTGAAGTTGGGTCATTCCCCCTTCAACCCACAAAGCAGTAGCCTCCTGTTCTGCCCTGAAACAGTCCAACCTAATGACCTTGATGTGCCTATGCTTCCAACACGGGGAAGCTGCTCTCAAAGTTATCCTCAGGGAAGAAAGGGAGATGGCTTTCATGCTTTCCTGGTGAGACCTTTAGGGGGAGAGAAAAAAAACTAAACTACCGAAGTTATTACTGAGAGAATCACTGAAGCAACCTGGGCAAAAATGAAATTAGGCTTTAAAAAGAAGTGTTACAATCATGAACATTTTTCAAATGCTGTACTTGGAACAAGTATTCAAATATAATTTCTTGCCTCAAGGAATCAAAAGTGATTAGTATTGATTAGTGGTTTTTGTTCAACCTCCTAAGTAAGGCTACCTCTTTCCACAACCTTTTAATTCTCATCTTCTTCCCTCCACAACATATTTGGAAGGGAGACAACAATCTTCCTGATCTCATCTGACATCAGGAAGACATACTCCTGCTCTCCTGGCATGCTAGAGAAACAAATCAATTTCTTCTCCCAGATAGGTTGTTGAAAGTCCTTCTCTGCAGTGCTTGCTATTGCCATGGTAACAGAAGATGGGATTTCCCAATGGAACTAGATTTATACATACAGAGAAAATCAGTTCTTTCCTTGATCCCTTTTTTTGTTGCCATGTATATAATACAATAAGTACAATAAACTGAATACCAAAGGAAAAATAGAATGACACTGAACCTTTTCATGTAGGTGTGGAATGAGACTTCCATTGTATTGAGACCCTCAATGAAAGAGTCAATTTTAAAAGTTTTAATATTGTGACATTGCTGCTGTAGCTATAATAATTTGCAACATTTGCAAAGTGCAAATTTTCTTACAAAAGCAAAGAGTTGAATTTAAAAACTCTCTCCAACTGGCAGAGGTAAAATATAAGTAAATAATGTCAATACTTCCAGTGACAGTAAGAATCATAACTCTCGTATGGTAAAGAAAGCGATGAGGAGCCCAAGATGGAACAAATACTTTGTGTAATGGTGACACTCTCTACTTCTGTCATTCCCTCTATGGAAGGGCACAATAGTGGGCATTTCTCATGGAATCTTAACAGAAGCCCAGGAATTCGGGGCATGTGATTCGCTTTATCGTGGCACTGTAATTGGACATGAAGACCTAGCCTTTACTCTCTCTGCTGGTTGGCCTGACAGTGTTTACTGGAGGGTGGCTTCTTAGGCTCAGGACACCCTGTGGAGGGAGCAAACAGTAATTTTGAGGTATGTAGAAAGAGATGGATTTGGGTGTTTTGTTTTGATTTAGTGTGTGTTTTTATAGACAGAATCTCATTCTGGCTCCCTGGCTAGAGTGCAGTGGCATCATCGTAGCTCACTGTAGCCTCAAACTCCTGGGCTCAGGGGATCCTCCTGCCTCAGCCTCTCAAGCAGCTGGGACTACAGGCACGTGCCACAACGCCTGATTTTTCTATGTTTAGTAGAGATGGTGTCTCAGTCTTGCTAAGGCTGATCTCGAACTCCTGAGCTCAAGCTATCCTCCCGCCTCAGCCTCCCAGAGTGCTAGGACTACAGGTGTGAGCCATCGTGCCCAACCTCTCTGGATTTGTTTTTATGAGGAAAATCCATACAAATATACACCTGTCACTTAAAATGCCTCTGAACTAAAATTCCAAAGATGTTTTTGGATTAGACAAAAGCAGATCCTGATCAAAATTACTTCATGAAATTTTTGAATTCCTAAATGCGGAGATGTGGGAGGAAGGGAATAGATACCTTGACAGTAGCTTAAGACCTGCTTATTAAATAAATGCTTATGCAAGTACATCATTACCAATACCTTATATTATCCAAAGATTAAAGTTTGTGAGGGTTTTTTTCTTCTCCTGAGGTCTAAAAAGTGCCGTTGAAATGATATGACAAATTTAAAGTAGGAGTAAATGCCATTTGGCTGTGCTCTGGAAGACACATGGATGCTATCATTTTGTCACCCAGGTGAAAGGCGTGGAGTTTCTGGAAAGCTGTCGGAAAAGTAACAAATGGTGGCAGAGTGCATAAAGGTTGTTCTCTCTTCTTGCTATTCTTGACATGGACTTAGATAAATAGTAACACTGTGAGTTGCTAAGCAGTCCTGTTGCATCAAGCCAGAGAAGTGAGGTCAGAGACTCTGCTTAGACATGGAGACATAGCTAACTTTGTTAACATGCTCAAATGGCACAGGAGGAACCTGGAGAAATGGGTATCACAGGCTGGAAAGAGATGACGATGAACAGCATAAAGGAACTTGTGGCAAGAAAAAAATAACCACAGTGTGAACTTTTTAATAAACTTATGGGCTTTAGTATGAAAAAGAATAACCACCATCAGAGTAAAACTACTTTAAATCCAAAATGGGATTTTTTTTGGACAGGGGGGTGAGGTAGCACAGCTAACTGAATAATGTATATTGATAAATTATTCTGAAGACATCTTTAAAGGTTTGCTGAAAGCTGTTCATTCCAGGTCCTCCCTCATTCAAAGAAATAAGTAAAGTCAGGAATCATGATATTAAAACAACTGTCAGCAACAGTGACTTATTTATTTTATTTTGGATCCCAGGAATCTACCAAGTATCTCAAGCATTTTTAAATAGAAGCCGTGATCACAGCAAGAAGAGTTTAACTTAATAGCTTTTAAAAAGGTTTCTGGCCATCCAGGGGATACTCTTTCCTATTTAAGCTCTAGTCTCTGGGCAGAGCCCGTTGCCTGTAGTGGGGCCGGTGGGTGGAGAATGACGTGGCAGCTGGAGTTCGCTCCCTCTTCAGCAAATATTTTGTTAATGCTCACTCTGCCAAGTGACATCCCAGAACTGTGTTAAAAGTGGTGGAAGAAGGCCCTGCCCTCAAGCAGTATACAGTCTAGTCAATCCCTTTTCATAGCCTTTGGGACTCCAGGTGTGGTGCTAACCTGAGGAGTCTCCTTTGTTTTCCCACTAAAAATTGGATGGGCTTAAGGCCATCTTTTCCCAGGAATCCAGCTCATGGGCTTCAAATTCTACTGCAGCCAAGCTCTGTGAGTTATAAACCCAGTCGACCAAGCTAAATCTTCTGTCGTCTTTAACATGCCCACCTCTGCTTAGTCTCAAACATCTTAAACACACATTCCTGGTGTCTCTCTCCTAGTCCTTAACTGGCCTCCTTGCCTCTCCTGCTAACACCCGTTGCAGATCCATCCTTCCCACTGCATCTCACTGCTGCTAGGGTTAACCTCCTAAACGGTGCAGCTGTTCATGTTGTGTCCTGGGATAATTGTCCAGTGGTACCCTAACTTCCCTGCCTGCCTGGGGCTTTCTGCCCATCTCATTTCCTGCCATTCCCTATAAGACTTTAACTGTGGACATTGTTCACATGAGTGCCCTTTGCACCTTTCGTATGAACTCATGTCTTCCCTGATGTCCTGGGCAGCTGGTCAGTTCATCTTTCTGTGTCACTGCATGTATATATTGACATAATTATTAGTTTACATGTCTTTGCTCTTAAGGCAGGCCCCTTGAAAGATGGTTTTTGGTTTGCTTAGGGTGGTAACCTGAAAAATATGTACAGAACAGAATACGGTTAATGGAAAACTTAGATAGCATAAGGCCTGTGAAACAATAGCCACAGGAGTCTGGAGAGTCTAGAGGTTGTAAATCCAACTGTGACCACAGATGGTTACAACACGGGCAGGAACTGGTAAGAGGGGAACTTGCATTCCTTACCCTCCTGATAAGGAAGAAGCTTATCCTTCCCTATCTCTGCAGGATGTGACTGAGCAGGGGTCCCAGAAATTGGTTGTTTGAAAAGAATTTATTGCAGCGGCTGTTCTGGCCCTGTTGCTCACTCCCCCCACCACCCCCAGAAAAAACCCTTTATAAAACCCAAGGCTCTCCCCTTTCTTATGTGGACGCTCCTTTTGGCCTCTACCCATCTGCACCCAGATGCTCAAATAAACAGCATTTTGCTACACCTGAGGCTTCGTGTGTCTCCCTCTTGGCTCTGGATCTAACAGATGGCGGTGTATTTTCTTTTTACATATCTATGGGCTGTAACTGACATATCATAGGTCCATAAGGGTTTGTTGAATAAATGAATGAGCTCAAATACACCAGTGTGTCACAGATCAGGTTTTCAGACTGCTTCCATCCACTTAGTTTAATGAAACGGACGTGGCACACCACAAACTTGCAGTTTTCCGGGACATCTAGATACCATCAAATACCAGGTATAGCTCAACCAAATTGAGATCGGGAGGGTCTTTTATCCTTGTTGATCATCTCATCAACTCTGATGCTGAAGTGTTCTACAACCTTAAAAAGTTTTAAAGCCTCTAGTATTAACTTATCGTGAAAAAGCTGTCCTCTTAAGTGGCTTGTCTTTTTATATTACTTCCTTATAAAGATTCCGAGGATACATTTTCCAGCTAGTACTTGTTAGATGGCCAGCTCATTGAAAGTACATAGTTTTATGTTTTTGGAATCCATACTATATTCATACAGACATGTGTATGTTGACTGTATCTATAGAATGCTAGTGACACCAGTGATGATGATAACTTGCGTTGAGTGCTCGCTGTGTGCCAGGCACTGTGCTAACTACTATAGATTCATTGGATCTGTTAACTTTTTAAATATATTATCTCTATTTTATGGATGAGGAAACTGAGACAAGAGAGGTCAAATTTGTCCGAAGAACCAGAGGTACTAAGGGGCAGCCAACATGCAAATCCAGGTGCCTAATTCTAGAACATACACTCTTGTTATAATACCATTCCAAAAGTTGAAAAGGAAAAAATAAATCTATGTAGACAGATACTGAAAATTGAAATGGAGAAAATTCTATTTCTATTTATTGTATAAAAAGAATTTTACACAATGAACTAGTTTTCCATATAAGTAATATACTTTTTTTTTTAAATTCCCGATAGCTATTTTGTAGAAAGGCACAACTTCTCTTTACACAATGAGTTTAAAACATTTAGGTGCTTTCTCTTCTAGGAATAATACTTCTCGACTGCTACAGACTCCTGAAAATACAAGTTAGTATTTGACAAAATTTTTTTTTTTTAATTAAACTCCTGAGAAACCATAATCATAATAATCGTCAGTTCTTTTGGTGTCATGGTGACTTTATGTAAAGCAGAAATTTTCACTTAACATGTATAATCTATGGCAAGGGGCACAGAAATAGCACTTGACTCTGGGACCCCTCGATACTGTAAAATCCTGATAAGTATAGTATCCAGAGCTTCTGCAAGCAGGTTTAGTTCTGAGAAGTGAACTTTGTCCTAGCGACAGCATTTTTTTAAATCAAAGTCAAAACCTAGGTTGAAAGCTCAGTAATATTTTGAAAATCGGTAAGTAAATATCATGACAAAGCAATTATGGAACCATATATATAATTTAATCAGAGAACTATAATAGTGTCTGATTTTTCAAGGTAACCAATGGGTAAGACCAGATGAAATTATTGACAAACGGTGCTAAGCCTCTTTGCCAAAGTTGAACATTTCAATTTAGACCAATCAGGTAATTATTTTGGGGAAAGTTCAGGATTTCTCTTGAGATCATCTTGTTAGGTGATTAAAATGAAGAACGGATTTGGATAAAAGATCAATGTTTTTTTTTATTGTTGTTGTTCAGTTGGAAGGTATGAAAAGAAGCCTTTTTCTCTTTCAGCCTTGCCTTACACCCAGACAAAACTCTTGTTGCAACTGGCCAAGTTGGGAAGGAGCCATATATATGCATATGGGATTCCTATAATGTCCAGACTGTGTCTATTCTTAAAGATGTCCACACACACGGAGTTGCCTGCCTGTCTTTTGACTTAGATGGACAGGTATGTATCTTTCTTCATTTTCTTTAATGACTTTTCACAATTTGCCTTAAATGATAATACAAATAGCCAGTAGACTCAAAAAGCCCAGCAACCCTTGCTGGTTCCCTTGGTAGCCTTCTAGAATTTCTCACCTTTTTGACACTTTTCCAAGGTGTGGCACTAACACCCTGCTCTGGATAGGCCCCAGTTTTGGTTCCCCCAATCTCACCATCTGGTTTAAAAAGTCTCCGTAAAAGAAGTCATGAGTTCACGCCGATGAGGTGTTCACCATGAATCAGCAATTCCACATTTCCATCCATTGTTAGCTTCCTATTTGGAATAAGGGCTGAACCAAGCCTTACTCACAGACCTCAAGCCCTGAGCATTACCTTAGTACCCCCTTTGCTTTCAGAAAATGACATCACCTCGTAATAATCCACCGAGAAGATTCTCTTTGACTCTTTACCTTGAGGCCACTTCTAACTCCTCCCTGCCCCCTCCCAATTCACTCACTCACCAGTTCCTGTGTATTTATAAATTTCTTTACAATAACTCTCTGACATTCATCCTCTCCTCATTCTCTCTGCCATCCTTTAAATTCCAAGTCAGTGCCATGTCTGACTTAGTTTAAGTAACCTCTGAACCATTCTCCTCATGGTCAACTTCTTGCTGATGTATTTCACTAACTGAAAGTGTCAAGGCATCATTTTAAAACCACCAAAGCTTGGGGTCCCCACTGGGTGAAGTCTACACCATGTAGTTGGGCATTCTAGGCTTACCAGCTTTGCCAAACTCATCTCTACCATCCCCTTGTCATGGAACTGGACGCGTTTGCAAGATTCCTCTACCAGGCCTTGCCCTTCTGCACCCCCATGCCCTTTCCCGAGTTGTCCTGTCCACCTGGAGAGCCCCACACACCCTCTTGGCCCCTTGAGTGAGTGACTCAGTCTTTGAAGACACTTCAGAGGTCTTGATGAAGCCTTTCCAGTCCTAACAAAGTTTTCTCTCCTTCCTTTGACCTATAGCAACACTTGGCAGAAAAGATATGTTAATATGTTCTAGCAAAGGAAGTGGCAACACAGCTGTGTCATCCCTGGCACCCACTGTGTTCAGCTCCTCTCTAAGGCTGTGCCTCTTCTCCCCAGCCTTCTCCACATCCCTCCGCCACCCTTCCTCTGTCTCTTTCACCCTCCCTGTTTCTGCCTGTTAATTCCTCCAATCCAAGTTTTGGCAAATTTCAGAGTTAATTCTGTAAGTTGATGCCATGTAAAATTACTCACAGAGGCTTGACCAAACTGAGACTCTGTGGGAAATTCAGTGGATTAAAAAGGAGTTGACCTGGTTTGCGCCACTTTTATTTTTTTTTTAAATGATTAGCACTTACTTAGTGTGCTCTACTATTTTAAGAGAGCATTGATCATTATGCATTTTTCTTTCTAGAATTAGATTCACTACATTGTATACTAAATGCTAATTCCTGGAATAAATATATGTTCTTGATTTTACTACTCTAATCTCAGTCCGGTTTAGTAACGTTAATGCATACATCCCATTGTCTATCCATGGCTAAAGAGAACTAGCTGGATAGTGATATTTGTTCAGACTTGCAGTTAAATTGACATGTTGATTAAATTGCATGAGTGTCAGAATGCATGTGTACAAGTATAAATGTATGCTCATATGTGTACTTGTATGTGCATTCTCTAATCTGGTATTTGAGCAAACATTGCTTATCAAAATTTGTTCTCAAGCGTCACAAGAAAATGTAATGCAGCAGGGGAAACCCAGCTTTAACTTTTAGTTTTTTGCCCATGTTATTTCATGCTAGAATCCTAGCTATTCTCCCAGCTTCCATTTGAAGGGTGGGGGTTGAGGTGGACTGCATGGTACCTCCTGTCTGTTTGCCCATGATGGATTTCATGGCTTGTTGATGCCTATTGCTTCAGGTCTGCCTTATTCCCCGGATAGAGTTCACTGGAATTGAATGATATTTAGAAAATGACAAATGGCCCATCACCTCACCATCAACAAAAGGCAAAAGAAATGATTTTCAGGTATCTATGGGACCTGTCACTACAAATGAACAAAATAGGTTTCTTTTGACTTTTTGGCTTTTTCTCAATCAAGAAATGTAGGTTTTACTTTGGTTCTCCATTCGTTAACTGCTTTTTCTATTAAAATAAATAAGCTAAATGGAATTCACCCACTTAGATTTTCTTACGAATGAAAATATAACCATGTCTTATTTCCGTTGCTGGAACCCTCAATTAAAAATTACAACAAAGACTGCCTTTCTTAAGGGCACATTTTAAAACCTCTATGTTTTTTATACTTAATATTCCTAATGAAAGCCATCTTTACTGAAGAAACCTGAATAATCCCTGCATAACAACACACGTATACCTTTAGCCATACGTGGCTGTCTTTCCACACCCACCGTGTGAGTGTGCACACGCGCACACACTCAGACATCCTCAGTGAAGCACTCAGTATACTTGGGTAGTACTATACTTTAAAATACCTTTGATTTACTTTACTTCACTTGACCCACATAATAATCCTATGAAGTAGAAAGAACAAATATTTTTTACATTCATTATACAAATGAGAAAACCGAGATTTAAGGAGGTTAATTTTTCCAAGGTCTTATGTCTGGCTATTTATTAATGCAAAGTCAGACAAGACGCAAAATCTACTTCCTCCCCGTCCAGACTTCTGTTACACGATGTTGTCTCCTTGTAAGTGGTATCCTGTAAGAACCTCAGATTTTGGTGTTCCTAATGCCTGTTTTTGACACTTTTGACTTTGTATATAATCATATATGTTGAACTTCCTTTTCCCTTTAAGGACAAGTTCTGATCTGAACCCAGAGAACTTAGGCTGGGAGAAGAAGTACCAGATTAATTTTGCTAAGATTATGTATCCTCCTTTAGTCACTTTAAATGTTTGTGAAATTATAAAAAACTAAGAACGAAAATGTTCACTTATTGGATTTATTTTTGAAACACTTTAATTTTAATAGTTTTAGGCTTTTAGACTATGGATTCCTAGGCTCTTCTAAATCTCGCATTGATTTTTAAACTAAAAATTTAAGTTAAACATTTGAAACCCTGCCTTCAAGTTCTGTTCCTATTGACTTTCGCTGATTTATCAGAGACTTCATGAGAGTTTACATGTATAGTTCCTATGTTTGAAAAGGACAAACCAGCTGTAGCTTTTAGGTTTTTGAAATTTTACCATATACTAATGGAAGTCATCTATTGTCGATAGTTTTGGGTTTAAGACGGATTTTGAGAAATTAGTTTGTTATAAGATATTTAATGCATAACCCAGATAATTAGTAACTATTTCTTAAAAGAAAGCATGAATAGGCCGGGCGCGGTGGCTCACGCCTGTAATCCTAGCACTCTGGGAGGCCGAGGCGGGTGGATAGCTCAAGGTCAGGAGTTCAAGACCAGCCTGAGTAAGAGCGAGACCCCGTCTCTACTATAAAATAGAAAGAAATTAA
>CAUYRT010044595.1:0-32405 GCA_963574885.1 Lepilemur ruficaudatus | reverse complement strand
CAGAAGCCATCCTGTGACTGAGAAGACTGAAAAATTTCTGCAGTGGCTTCAGCCCTGACATCATGTTGCTGACTTAACATAGCAGTTGCCTGTGTCTAAACTTCTTGGTATGTGAGTAAAGGAAAGATCCTTTCTTTCTTTCTTTTTTTTTTTTTTTTTGAGACAGAGTCTCACTCTGTTGCCTGGGCTAGAGTGAGTGCTGTGGCGTCAGCTTAGCTCATAGCAACCTCTAACTCCTGGGCTCAAGCAATCCTTCTGCCTCAGCCTCCCGAGTAGCTGGGACTACAGGCACATGCCACCATGCCCGGCTTATTTTTCCTACATATTTTTTGTTGGCCAATTAATTTCTATTTTTAGTACAGAAGCGGTCTCACTCTTGCGCAGGCTGGTTTCGAGCTCCTGACCTTGAGCGATCTGCCTGCCTCGGCCTCCCGGAGTGCCAGGATTACAGGCATGAGCCACCTCTCCCGGCCAAGATCCCTTCTTTCTTAAACTACTTTTCTTAAGCGTGGCAGCAGCTGCTATGTTGTATTGCCACACTTCCAGAGATTCATCTGTCCAGGAGACAAGAAGCCCAAGTGGATTCAGAAGATCTATTACTTATACAGACAGCGTAAGTGAGATCAGTGTGGTGCCAGCCACCTGCACCCCTTGTCCCACAGCACAACACCAGCCTAAGAGGGCCAAATGACAGGAAACATGTGCGGTGGGGCACCCTGTTGCTGAGGAGGCAACTCTAGGCTCCTGCCACCTAGTTTCATCATCTGCAACTGCTCCAGAAAGAGGAGGACAGCTGGAAAGTCCCATGCCTCACTGGAACCAGGGGAACAGATGGAAAATGCCCTTGTGGCAACCTCCAACAAGATAGGGAGGTGGATGGGGAACAGCACTGTGACAACTCCTCGCAGAACTGCCGCTCTTGCTAAATTCCTGAGGATGACAGGGTATTCACCAAGACGAGTCAGACAGAGGCTGAACCTCACTTCCAGGGCCTGTGTGGTGGTGACCTGCAAGGATACCAGAGAGCATGGCAGAGCGTTCCCCTGCAGAATCTGAAAGTTCCCTTTCAGATTGCAGTGAAAGCTTTCCTAATTGAGAAAGGTCTCATCCCAAGGTGACATTGGGGAAAGGACTTAAGCTTGTGGAAGGACAAAGGTTTTTCAGAGGAATAATGTATTATTTATTTTTTCATCTTTTACTGAAATATTTCCCAGTGTCTCATAAGACCGATTACTAGGCCATTTCCCTGCATCCAAAGGCAGTGTTGAAGTGCATTCCAGGCACTTGCAAGGACAGATGCCAAGGCCGTGCGTGAGCGTGCATATGTGTGTGTGTAACGGTGTGTGCGCTAAGCATTAGCAACGAACCTCACGGACCCCAGCACACAGTGTCACTGGGCTTCCTGCAGCTGTCCTTCAGAAGTGATCTATAATTACACATTCAAATTCATCCCCAGCTACACATGCTGGCTTGTCTCACTCCTATTTCTTACATATATAATGCAGATTTTGAAACATGAAATTCCAATATTAACAAACCTTAAAAAAAATTTTTTACAGCCTTTATCTTTTCATGCCTGAAAGAAAAGCTTAAATAACTGCAACAGTGAAATGCGGGTAACACTGTTCATTTGTCCCTCCAAACCACGCAGGTGGGAGATGTTACTGTTACTTATGATTCAAAACATTCCTGTTATCTCACCTTGATGTCTTGAAGTAGAACTTATGACGTCTGTATATGATTCATCCTAGCTTTCTACGGGGATAAAAATGAGATGGGTTTATTGCTGTGGAATAGAATAGATAATCTTTGAGCTGCAAGAGACCTAAAGATCCCACTCTCTAATCCTCTAATTGTTTTGGTGAAGGTAAAGGGACTTACCCAAATAGTCTGCCCTACGGACCCCAAACAAGAGCACACATGGGGGTCCCTGGGCCATCCCTCCACTCCCACGCAGTGTTGGGTCCTGCACCAGGAAGTGCCTGGGAGCCTGCATGAGAACACACCAGCCAAGCTCTTCTATAACCCAGCTGTGCAATTTTTTAGCCCCTTATTTGTTGTCCTCAGAGAGGGATATATGAAAAATGTTCCCAAAGCCTGATTTGCAACTTTTTGGAAATGATCCCACTGAGTAAGCTCTTCCTTGTGAACTTTAGAATTTGCTAGAAAGACTTGACTGACTTTCTGAAGTTCACAAACAAGGGACAGATTCAGGAATACCAGATGGGGAGGGGGAGAAGATGAGGTAAGATGCTGGAAGCAGGGGATTCAGTGAAAGTCCACACTCTGGGTGGTGAGCCCTGCCCGACCCCAGCCCCAACTCTCTTCTAAGAACACTGGTACCCAGACTTATACTCTCCAGGTAGGAGAGTGGTGGACCCTCTCTGGATAAAAAGATTGGGCAGGAGAACAAACCTACGGACACCAATATTTGACCTTGAGTGTGCCCGTGTCTTTGTCTCTCCCATCTTTTGCAACGCACATTGCCTGGGGACCCAGTTATGCTGGGCATCGCTAACCCCCGATAGCCTTTCATTACACTTGCTCTCACAGCGCATCTTACTGCAGAAAGCACCCTAGGGCCACAGAGAGGTTGGGCACTTTAGTTCTGCCACTTCATTACCAAGTGATATAAATAAAATTTAGACACCGGTCAGCATCATGAGAACCAAGAGAGTGGAAAAGTAGAGACCTAAGTAAAAATGAAACTTTCACGTGCTCTCTTTAGATGGATTACGTCTATGATATTTTCCCAGTGTCCTGCACACGTGATGTTTAATAGCAACTATAAAAAATCCAAATGGGGAGGATAAATATGAGCATAGAAACAGTCACAGGGTGATAAACTAATAACACCCAGAGAAAAATGGAGATGTGTGCCACTTAGTTGAGGTGAACAAGAACTGCGCCACCTACGGACTCTGATTTATAGTCATGGGAGGAAATAAAAATTCCCTGGAAGCACGGCAACTGCTCCTGGCAGGGTGTTATGGACACTGCTCCCGGCAACTGGGCCTTGTCTTAATTTAAAGAGTTTGATATCACTTGCTAAACAAGAAACTTCCTATTTCGGTTTAAATTAACCATGAGGATGAGAAGGAAAAAAAGCCCACACCGCTCCATTTTGCATTCTTTTGAACCCTGAAGTACACAGGGCCATGTGGGCCTGCCACCTTTTCAGAAAGGCCCTCTCTGACCTTCTAATCGAAAGCAGCACATGTCCCTCTCCCCTGCTGTTAAGGGCCACAGAAAATAACCTGCTATCTCACTTCTGTTAGTACAGCTTAAGCATAGAATAAAGAGGGGAGGGGGAGGAAGGTGCGTTCACACGGCTGGGGAGGAAGGTGCGTTCACACAGCTGTCAGTAAGATAAAATGACGGCTAGAACAGAGAGCCGAGACGCCCTGGAGCACTGAAACGCTCAAGGGTCCCTTATGTACCCAAATAACAGGGAGCGAAATGTACTCTGGCCTAGACAATAGGATGAATAGGATGTAAAACATATTTTTGACTGAGATTAATGTTGCCTTTAGCTTCTGTAGCCCTGCTTGCTCAACCAGATAACTTTCCCGGATGTGGTTTTTGCCTTTAAAAGACCCTACTTCTTTTGGCTCGGGGCCACTCTCTGTAACTGCCTACACTGCAGAGGGTGGTCACTGGGCCCAGCTATTAAAGACTCATAATTTGGCTCAGTTTTGGTCTTTAGGTGGTCTTTTCTTGCACTCCGCACCATAACACTGCCACCCTGTGACTCTCCAGCCCCTGCTCTGCTTTGCTGTCCCAAGGCCAGCACCTTGGCCCTGGTAATGCCTACGGCCTGGAGCCGCAGCCCGTGTGCAGGCTGCCTCATGACTCGTTAGCTGTGTGTGTGTGTGTGTGTGTGTGTGTGTGTGTGTGTGTGTGTGTGGGGAGGGGTGTTAGACAAGGTGCTTAATTGTTCTGTACCTCAGTTTCCTTTCCTTTTCTGAAAAATAGGATGTTAATAGTGCCTACCTCATAAGATTGCTGTGAGGGTTAAATGAGTTCGTATTCAAAGCCCTGGGAGCAGCGTCTGGCACACAGTCAGTGTTTTTGAAATAAAACACGTAAGTAAGACGTGTTTGCTTGTCTACTGTCTGCCCGATTAGAACATAAGCTACATGGGGGAAGAGCCCTGTCTTCTGCTCTGTTGTATCACGGTGCTTAGGGCAGTGCCTGGTCACAGCAGGCCTCAGCAAACAGGCTGCTAGCACTGTGGGCTTCCTGTGGGGCGCTCTCCCTGGTTTCTCTCTTTTCTTATTCAAATAACCTCATTAGAGTGATCTGGCTTATGTGTTTAATTAAAGACTCACTGCAATATTTTATGACAGTAAATTCTCTGGGAATCTAATCTTGTTAATAGAGGCCTTACCCCCCTGTAAGTTGCAGAGAAAATGATCTTCAGCCCCAAATATTTTAGAGTGTGTCTCCTAAGAATCTTAACTTTCTCCTAAATAAGGCTACTGTAATTAATTATCAAAATCAGGAAAATTGTTGTGTTGCAGTCTGAAATGTTGGTTCTTGGTGCTCTCGTGGCCGAAGAATGACCAGACACACCAAAGTAAGGCAAGAATGAAAATGAGGTTTATTGAGGAGAGAAAGATGGGATTATAGAGCAAGAGCAAGGTATACGTTTACAGAGCAAGATACAAATGCCACAGAGGATGACAGGACCCCTTGTCGCAGCAAAAGAGAAAAAAGGACTTGGTTAAAGTTTGGATCTTGTTTCATAGTGTCTGGGTAGGGACCTCCCCCACGGTTCAGACATCTTCAACGAACCACTTTGACGGACAGTGGGAGTAGTCATATCACCTGAGTCTTATTGCGCATGCGGATCTCCCATGAGCTTTTATGAAATCCCATTGAGGGAGGTGAACCAGAACCCACTTTTGTCCCTAAGAGACCCAGAATCCCTCGCTATCTACCTAACAAAATGAATAATGATACATTAATATTATCTAATATATAAGCGTATTCAAATTTCACCAATTGTCCCCAAACTGTCTGTTAGAGCAATTTCTTTCCAATCCGGGATCTAATCCAGGATCATGCACGCTTTCAGTTGTCATATTCTACAGTCTGCTTGAACTGGAATATTTCCTCAGCCTTTCTTTGTTTTTCATGTTATTGATATTTTTGAGGAGTACAGGACCACTGGTTTGTAGAATGTCCTTTCATCTGAGTGCATGTGCTTGTTTCCTTGTGGTTTCTACTCAGGCTATATGTTTTTGGCAGGAATATTGCACACGTGATGCTGTCTCCTTCTCAGTGCATCATAGTGGTAGGTACCAGATGTCATTTTTTCCTATTATTGATAAGTGTGATCACTAGATTCAGTTGTGTCTGCCAGATTTCTCTCCTGTAAAGGTACATTTTTCCTTGCCTAAAGAGGAGGAATTCCTTTGAGATTGTATAAATCCTGTATCCTGTTCCCAAACAAAACTTACCCAATGGTTTTGTTGACCTAAAGAAAAAAACTGAGGCAAAAGTAATATAAGTAGTTTATTGGAGCCAAGTTTAAGGGCTGCAACCCTGAAACATAGACACAAGTTACCCTGAATATATGCTTGGATTAGTAGAAGTTACGAGTGAGTTTTTAAAGGGAAAAAGAAGAGGCAGTTCCTGAGTTATTTACCATTAATTTACATTAAAATAACATAAGCTACTGATTGACTATACATGATTCTTCGTGTTGCAACTTTCAGGAACTTGAAGATAATGGGTGAGGCAGCTCGTCAGGAACAAAATGACTTTAAGCAATGTCCTGCCACACACACACACAGGGGAAGCTCTGTGACCGAAGTCTCATATTCATGTCTCTCTGGGCCTGGTATATTTTTCATACCTCACATAGCTCAGACTGCTCTGAGCTGTTCTTCTTTTCTCAGTTTTAGCACCCACTGATTATTCTCATCTCAATCAATTATTATCATAGTGGCTGCAAATGATGATTTTCCCACATTTATTAGTTGGCATGCTTCTATAAATAAGTACTTTCCTTCCTCCCCCTCCCTTATCTCTTTGTCTTTGTTTTTGTTAGTTTTTTCTCTTTATGAATTTATAAATTCCTTTTTATCCAATGGCTGATGACCCACTACTTCCAATATTATTTTAGATGCTTAATCTGCCCCAGATGTGACCAGCACTACCAAACAGCTCTTATATCACTTTAACATGTTCCTCTGTTTTTGGAATTCTTTCTTACTTTATTTGATGGAAAAGAAGCCAAACTCTGTAAAATAATTTTAAAGAAATTCATTCTGAGCCAAATTTGAGGACCATGATCTGGAGCTGCAATCAAGAAGCCTTGAGCAAGTGGACTCGCTGTGGATTGGGTTACAGTTTGTTTTTATACATTTCATGGAGACAGAGATTACAGGTAAAGTCATAAATCAATGCATAGAAGGCATATATTGGTTTGGCCCGAAAAGGTGGGCCATCTTGAAGAGGGGCGGGGCTTACAGGTTATAGGTGGGCTTAAAGATTCTTTGACTTGTAATTGGTTAAAGACATGAAGCTTTGTCTAAAGGCTTGGAATGTTTTTAAGCTAAGGAGCCGTTAATCAGAGACAAACCACTGGACATATATTTGTTGTGTAAATTGAGGACCTGCAGGTTTGTCTTGCATACCCTTAGGCCTGTTAATGGGTTACAAAGAATATCTCCAAAAAGGGAGGGAGGCATGATGAGGCATGTTTGACCTCCCTCCTCGTGGTAGGCAATTTGGTTTTATGATATCCCCTTGGCCAAGAGGGAGTCCATTCAGTCAGCCCGTGGGGGTGGGGAGCCTTAGATTTTATTTTAGTTAACACTTTCTCCTCATCATGTTTTGAGGTAGTCTGTTCCATTTTGATGACTTTCTATTAATAAAATGTTAAATTATATTGCAGTAAGATTTCCCAATTTTTAATTTTCAACTTTGATCCAAATCTTGCCTTCTGATGTAATACAGAATGTGGTTTTTCTCTCCTGATACTCATTCATGTATTTGAATTTAGCTTTCATGTTCATCCCAAGTTTTATTTTCTCCAGGCTAAATAAACATCTCAGTCTCATTCAATACATATACATAGAGTGTGATTATGTGCAAGTCATGTGATTGGTACTAGGGGATAGAAAAATGAGTAAGACATTGTCTTTGCCTTGAAGAAGCAATCAGTGTTGGGCCTGTAGAGGTAAGGCATAATCATAAAACAAGCTCTGTTGCAATGACATAAGGCAGGTATGGGGGCACAAGAGACAAAACAACTCATTCATTCACTCTTAGGGGCCTGGGGCAAGAATCAGGGAAACCTTGACAAGGCAAGTGGTATCTTCACAGGGCCTTGAAAAATGACAAAACAGAGAAATGGAGTCAACATTCCTTGCTGAAAGAACTGCATGAACCAAGAAGCTTCAAAATTTGCAAACTCGCAAAAGACATTCTTTTTTCAACCCGCCAAGCTTCCTAATGGCTTTCCCCGGCCCCACAACCATTTGTCATTGTCCCTTTTAAAATGTAGTACCGGAAATTAACACAACACTTCATTCTCACTTATTAATTTGATGTAAGAAGGAAATGAGTGTCCTATTTCCTCTCCAGTAGGAACACGCTTCCATTTGGTTGGGAGTAGTTGGTTTCTTATCCCTGGGGGCAAAACCATAATATTTCTGCAGCAAAATGTAAAAATACTCACAGTAAGTGCAATGAATAAAGATAATAAAAAGCTTCATGTCAATTCAGATCGGGTTGTAACTGTAATAAGTTCATTGCCTGATGGGTGCGGCAAGTCAAAACACGGAGACACCTGGTTGCAGCAGAGAAAGGTTTAATTGTAAGGTCAGTGAATGAGGAAATGGGAGGAAACCTCAAATCTGTCTCTCCAAGGAGTTTGTGGCTAGGGATTTTAGGGTTTTGGGTTTGTTGATTGGTTGAAGAGTGCAGAGTGAGGTCATGGGAAGGGAAGGTGAAGAAGCTGCATTCTCATGCTGATTCGGGTTGTCAGTGGGGATCTTCAAACTGGTTGGCATCAGCTGTTCTGCTGGAATTCAGGATCTGAAAAACATTTTCAGCAATTTCTTACACAAAGGCCATGAGTCTAATGCCAGAGATCCTGTCTATAGGAATAACAGGATGTGAATGGTCAGTATCCAGTGCTACCTGACTTTCAGTTACAAGGAAATGGGCCAAAGTGCAGCCTGATTAATGCTTAATTATCACTATATTTCTGTACAGAATTCTTGTTAACCCTGTGAGGATGGTTTCAAGGTGTTACCATTAAAAAAGAAAATAACTTTTGCTATTTAGAGCTTTCTGGGTTTCAGAATTGTAAAAAAGGATTGTGTGACTATATATAACCTTTTTTGCAAGTGGGTTTTTCATTAATATCTCTGGTCTGAAAACTATCCTAAAGCTGAATAATAACTTGGTATGAAGCTTTAAGAATTTTAGGCTAAAAGAAAAACATGTTTATTCAACTGTACTTAGGCAAAATTCATTTGAGTTGAAGAGACAATGGGAGAGATTTCTCAAAAAAATCTCATTGCAGAGGATGATTTTGGATTGCTTTTTGTCATATTAGTAGAACCTTGTCAATCAATGATAGGATAAAAAGATGCTTAATGAATCATTTTTAATTGTAAAACTCAATTGTATCTCAGGCACAGTGTCTGGCTTATGACTATTCAATAATTACTTGTAAGTGAAAGGGATCAAAATATATTTTTTTTGAGACAGAGTCTCACTCTTTTGCCCAGGCTAGAGTGTTGTGGCGTCAGCCTCACTCACAGCAACCTCAGACCCCTGGGCTCAAGCAATCCTTCTGTCTCAGCCTCCCGAGTAGCTGGGACTATAGGCATGCGCCACCGTGCCCAGCTATGGGATCAAAATATTGAAAACCCTTGGGGGCCTTTTATGGACTGAATGTTTGTACCCCCTGCCCCAAAATTCATATATTGAGGCCCTAATCACCAATGTGCTAGTATTTGGAAATGAGGCCTTTAGGAGGCAATTAGGTTTAGATGAAGTTATGAAGGTGGAGCTCACACATGGGATTCGTGCCCTTCTAAGAAGAGACACCAGAGAGCTTGCTTCTTCTCTCTCTGCCACACGAGGATACAGGGAGAAGGCAGCTGACTACAAGCCAGGAATCGAATCTGCTGGCACCTTGATGTTGGACTTCCCAGCCTCCAGAACTATCAGTTAAGCACTCTGTCTACGAAATTTTGTCATGGCTGTCCAGGCTGACTAAGATAGGTTTATGTATGACCATACTGCTCAAAATGCCATAATAAACTTATGAGAGAAGAAAGTTAAAATTACACTGTAGTGGTGCTGATACATATTCCCTCTCCCACATCATACTGTGGCTCCCAAAATAAAAAGTACTACAGCAATTTGGTTTTTAATTTGTATGTGGAGATTTCCAGCTAGAAAAATATCACAGTCAGAAGTCAGCAAGAAGAATGCATTCTCATTAAATGTATTCATTTTAAGCAAATAAGTCATGGAAAGACTGAACAGTCCAGCCCTAGCTGAAGACTTGCTCTTGACTAAAGTGTAAGTATAACATACATACAGGTTGACATTTTGATTCATTCAATATTCTTTTGCTTGGTTTTGGAAGTTTCACAGACTAAAATTTGTTACCATTTACAACATAGTATTTTCAATAAAAGGAACTACAGAGCAACAAAAAATCAAAAGCAAGGTGGCTTAGAGAACCTAATAACCTTTAAATATATACATATTTAAAACCTGTATTTATTTTCTAAAGAAACAAATTTTAAGTAATGCTAATTTAGCCAGTGGAGAAAAGACTTTTATAAAATACACATTCTCCATTACAGGCTAGAAGGCAAAGATTAAAATATAATTGTAAGACAAAAGGTTTGCTTGTGCAGATAATAGGCATCATCCCTTTGAAGCACAAAGAATCAAATAAGGTCTTATAAAAGATCAGTCTGTGACCTTCTTCATTTATATCTTCTTGATAAATTCATAAAGCTTGACTCTCAGCCTTTAGATCAAGGTATACCCATGATTCTTAATCCAAATTTCCAGAAAAAGGAAAAACCAACTAATTCAGAATCTCAAGAGCAATTTATGCTTTACCGCATACCTATAAATGTTTCTCAGAATTGTAAGAAAATTGGTCTGTTCAAATGACATTTGTGATAGCTGAGTTCTAACACTGTTCCATTCTATTCTGAACATTTGGGTCTAGACAAACTTTAGTACACTTGAGATGGACATCTTTAATCTTAGTAAATATGTCAATTAGTAACCCATCAGGCAAAAGTCACGGCCAATCTTTGAACTCCCTTGCAGAACCCTGTACAACAACTGCTACAACCGCCCCCACCCTGCTAGCCCCAGTTCATGAACTTAAGGGGCTGATCTACTACTCTGTAAGGAACTGTGACAACTAATAGCAGTGCCCTCTGGCTGCATCTGCTCTTATCTTCTCTGAATTATAGTTTTGTTTTCTTATTGGCAGCCTGGTTTCTACTTTTCATCTGATGGAACAAATCTCAGCTCCTGGAGAAGGCCTTTTGCATTAAGCATGCTTAGTAAAGAGCTGGTAGCTGCTGGACTTAAGATAATGGGTGTTTGAGATCCTTTCTTCCCATTTGGGGAGAGTCTTGCTTGAGAAACTGATCTCAGTACTGGCTACGGGGCAGGAGTCTGAGTCTTACAGGTAGACGCATCTTCTGTTAGAGATTTCCCTACCATGGTAGGTGCTGTGGTGCCAATTTTTAAGCCTTCTATTTCTTTTTTTCCTTTGAGTCTTTCCTGGTCATGTCTGTTGTAGGTAGCTGGGATAGGATTTTTGGTATGTAATGTGGGATCCACAGGTGCTGTATTTGCAGTCACCGTTCACTTATTTATATACCCTTCTTCTCTGGCCTTTACAGGCTGAAGAATCACAAAAATATTCTTGGAAACATTTCACTGTGCTTCTGATCACACATATACTCTCTCTGCTGACAGTATCTTGGGTCACATCTGCCTCAGCATCCACAAAACTTTTCTATTTTAGAACAGTTATATCATCATCTAGATCATTCTTGATGTAGATCTTCTCTTAGCCTTAATTTTGACGTGAATTGTAGTAATTTTTCCATTGACATAGCTTCAGATAAAGACCTGTTCAGTTTGTACAATCCCTTCTTTGGGACTCTGCAAAAGAGCAGCTCATCTCTCTTACCAATGTGTACATGCTCTTCCTCTTCAATTCATGGTTTCTTTGCTTCTGCTAAGGCTGCACCTGCTAGTTGTTTAAGTTGAACAGGTTGCTGAAGATATATTTCTAGCAGGGCATTTCTGTCTGTTCTTGCCAATGTTGGTGCTTCACCAGCGTTGTACCCAAGTACATCTTTTCCGTCAGATCTCCTAACTACAGGGATGTTTCCAGTGGCTGCAGTGGGACATAAACAGTACAGTGAGAAAGGTGCCCATTATTAAGTAGAAATAAGATAGAATCCAATGTGCAGTACTCTCTGGGTTGGCCTTCCTTTCCAGTTTCCCAAGCTACACAGTTGGCGTTGACATTCTTGGGCCACTAGAATGCCTGACACTCACTTCACCACCATCTCCTTCTTCTGGATGTTGTGCTGTCACAGAACCCGCAGTGCATGAGCTACTTCTCCCCCATCTTGCTGGTACCTTGGCAAACCAGCAGCAACAGCAGCAACTGCAGCACTGATGGGCCTCTGAAGAGCCGGTGGATAAGGCCTCATAAGGCCATGTGAGATCATCTTACCAGATCCCTCCCCTTTTGATGTATTATCTCTGGGGCCTGGGTCTGAAGTGTGTATCTACAATAAGCACCTCCAGTAGGAGGGATTCTGCCTTCCAAGCTTTCACCCTTGGCAGGTCTAAAATTGACCTCTTGGTTGCCTCCCCATATCCACCAAACTTGCTTCTGCTCCAGTCTTTCTCAGCTTGATAAATAGTGCCATTCAGCTGATGAAGCACTTAGCCAGTTACCCTTCATTTTTCTCTTTCATTCCCACCACATATCCAACACATCCAAAAATCCTATCTCTGCTTCAAACTGTTAAAATGTACCTCTGGATGACAGATAAGATGGACTCCCTGTGTCTAAAATGAGGCACATCAGAAACGGAATCAAGCCGTCACAGCCAGGAGAGGGGTTGTCATGTACCCCTATATTACTAACCGCCATAAGGTCTTCTTTCCTGTGATCGAACAGAAACTAGTCCTTAAAAAAGATTCTCAAAATGGCTACAATTAGGAGTTTCCCAACTGACCCTGGTGGGTGGACCACCCCTTCCCGCCTCGTGGTCCCGCCAGCAACTCGGATTGGACGGGAGACCAACCTTGTGAACAATCTTTCCTGATAAACAGTCCCAGATTCTCAAGCCAGTTTTATCCAGCTTGCAGAGGCTGTGCACAAAATGTCTGTATGTCCTGTAGTTCACCTTTTGATGTAAAGAGCCAAATTCCACCTCATTTTAAAGTTAAGACCCACCCTAAAGTGAACACAGAATGCGTGCTACCTGTATGTCTGCCCACTGCACATGCACTTGACTTCTCACATAGATAGTCATGGATTTCCCCCAAACCTGCTAAATATGCATGTAAGACAGACCCTAACAAATATAAATACCAGCTTTTTTTCTCCCCTCTTCAGAGAGTGTGCTTTTAGTTTCCCTGGAGGTTATGCTCCTTGATCTGCACATTGTCTCTCTGAAAATAAAGTTTTCTCCTTTTCCTTCTTCCATGGGAATCACCTCTGGGGAGGATCTCTGCAATAAGCCCCTACCTGGTTTTCCTATTTCTATTGTGAACCCCCTTCCCACGTCCACCTCCCACTCCCAGTCTAGTCTCTAAACTGCAGCCAGAGGATCCTTTTAAGAGGCAAAGCAGATTGTGTCACTCTCTTGCAAAAACCTCTAGTCACTTCACTGGCATTTAGAACCAGCCCAAAGTCCTTTCCAGGACTGCATGGTTGTGCCCCGGCTGTCTCTCCGACACACACCGCACTTCACGCGCCAGACCCCTTGCTCACTCTGCTCTGCACACGGGCTTCCTTGCTGTCCCTCAGCCTGGAACACACTTGCCCAAGGCTGCCTCCCTCAATCCATCTGTCTTCCTGCTCAGAAACGCCTTCTCCCCCTGAGAACCTTATCTAAAATGCCACTCTCATGGCCTCATCCTGCTTTATTTTTCCTCATAGCATTCATGGTTACCGGCATCATTTTATGCATTTTTTGTTAATTTGCTAATTGTGCCTTCCTAATAAACTGAGGCCCATGAGGGCAGGGACTCTGCTTTGCGTCTGCAGGGTCCTCCACGCCTGGAACAATGTACAGCACTAAGCACATGCTTAGTACATGTTTGTTGAACAAACAGCTAGATGGGAAAACTGGAACTTAGTACAAACTGTCCTTATTGCTTTGTTTTTTTTAAGGTCAGTTTTGCCAAGAGCAAGGATAAGTCAGTGTATCAATAATGTGGGCACCATGATCAGGAATGGACAGTAATTTTACTCAAGTCTTGGTGAATCTCTTCGTGGCTCCCTGTTGGCCATTAAAATAAAATTTTATAAGGGTCTGCCCAATAAGACTTAAAACTAAGCTCAATCTGAATTATTTTCCCCTAATGTTTATGAATAAAAAGCCCGACCCTGACCACAGCAGAGGGTCTGCAGATGACTTCCTGGAATGGCGTGTGTGCCCAGCCTGGATCATGCAGGGACATCAATACTGTATTTGCTAATTTGTGTCGCTGATGAGGATGTTGTCAAGAAGTGTCATTGACAGCATCCTCATTTACCTCCCAAGCTGCATACACAATTCTAATAGCTCCTCAGTAACTCAGTCCATAAATCACTCTCCAAGTGAGCAAAGAAAATATGCATGTCTTACATTCACTACATGAAATGGCAAATGAAAAGGAACATTTATTATTTGCTTTGGTTACATCACTTTTTTTAAGTTGTTACAGTTGGACTATAAAATTCTACCAAATGTCTTAGACTGCCCTCTATAGCAGAGTAGAGAAATTTATAGTGACAGAACACAGGTTTGTTTTTATCACACGTATACACTTGTGGAAGCAGCTTACACGCCTTCTGTGTCTCATAGTAAAGAATAATACAACTGAAATTTTCAAAAAAATAAAAATAAATAAAAATCCAGCATTTGCAGAAAACAATAACTATAAGAGACTTCCCCTTTATGGGAAAGAAAATGAACTATTGATAATATATATAGAAGATATATTTGTGGAACAAGATTTGACTATCTACAAAATGAATGTATAGAATAGGGAGTTTCTATTTAACCAGTTAAAATTCTGGTTTTTTGTATTTCCAAGTTTCTTGCATTTCTTCATATATCCTTTCCACAATTATTTGTTGAACATCCATGAGGTTCAAAGTACTTTGTTAAATAGAGTCAGGGATATGCGATTGTCCAGGACAGACATGAGTGTAAACATGTATTACTTTTGTAATTAAGTTAAAAGAATGTATTCTCTCCGATCAAAATAATCTTGGCATTCAAGTTTGAGGGAAAAAATAGGGGAAGGAATTGTCAAAAATACCAAGAAAAGATTTGTAAAACAGCAATTCAGATGAATGAATGTCAGGCTGCATCTGCATGGCCCACGCAAGAATTGAGTTGACAGAAGTTCAGAAAATATTTGAAGCTTTTGAAACTGGCCTGGGATACTCCTGGTATTGTTTTAGCTTTTTGTTTCTTTAAAAATCTCTTCCATGAGGTTATATGAACCTCCCCATCACCAACCCCCAGCGCCTCCAACAGTCAGCACAGGGACTGGAGCCCTGGGTGGTGAGGCTGGACTGCTCACACCACCTCTGCAGGAAAAGCTCCTTGTGCATTTCTGGAAAGTGATTTGGCAAAATGCACCCTTCATCTCACATGAGATTTGTGGAGCCCCTGGATTCCCTCTTCTGTACCCTTTCCCCTTCTTAAAGATAACCTTCCCTTCAGCTTCCTAGTGCCTCATGTTCTCTGTTCACAGACAAACCTACTTTTAGGAAATGATTTCAAGAGTCACTCACACCAAAGTCTTTTGTATCATACAAAGGTCCACCTCTCAAACAAGGGGAATCACTTCTGAATTTCTTATTTTATCACCCGGGAATTGAAGATGTAGAGTAACTTTCCGCTCTGACATTCTGTGGCTCTAAATGTGTAGAGTCGTATCTGGCTGTGGTCTGGCCAGGTATTATGTTGGGGGCGGGGAAAGAGGGAGCCGGGAAGAGGGAAGAGGTAAAAATTCTATATGGAAGATCCTTTTATCAGTTAGGGGCATTTTCCTTACAAGTAACAAAAAAATCTAACAGTAGTTTAGCCAACAAAGTTGTTCAGTTACTCGTGCAACAAGAAGTCTAGAGGTGGGCATTTTCAGGCATGAGTCAGCACTCGGCTTGTCTTGCGAATGTCAAGATTACCTACAGGTCTGCTGAAGCTCCAAGCATCACACCCTCACACAACAGTGTTCAAAGAAGGAAGGGGAAGGGGAGGGAAAGGGGTAGGCTCATGGGGCTTCCCGCCTTCCTATGGGTGGAAAATCTCTCCCAGAGTCCTCAGCAAACTCCACTTACGTCACACTGGCCAGAACAGTCTCTAGTGGTAGGGAGTTGACAAAGACCAATCATAACTTACCCCTGTGGTTGGGCACATTGAGGTCTGAGCAAAATTGAGGATTTTTAGCAAGGAAGCAAGGGAAAGTGGTGCCAGAAGGCAGTCACAACCTTTGAACCATATCACCAGGTTGCTGAGTAAGCCTGCAGCCAGGCTTGAAAATGGCTGAGTTCAAACACCTGGGCTCACTGGACTCCCCAGCACCTTCTGTTTCCTGCCTTGCAAATCTTCAGGTTAAGAGAGGGAGGAGGGTGTGTCAGAAAACGGATGGTGATGTCCTAAATTGAAAATGAAACAAGATAGTGCAGCGCTATGTTCAACTTTCCTCCTCTCATAACTTGTCTCACATTTTTATTCTTTAACTTGACTTTATTCTGCTGAACATGTTCCTCGCTTAGATCTATGAACTTGCTAGAAAAAGCAATAGAGTTGGGGGGGCACAGGCTTCTCTCTCACTGAAATAATCCAAAAATGATTATGTTAAGTTTTACTTATTAATCCAAAATCTCCACTTATCAAATGCTAGCATGCTAAGGAAACAGATAATGTGATCTGAGGCTTCTTTCATTGTATGCAGACTAATGTTTTAAACATCATGCAAAGATTTGATTTGTAATTTAAAAATTGCTATTTTTCCATGCTGGCCTTGTTGTACTATCAAAATTCTCAGTTTTCATCAGAGGGAAGCAAAATTTTTGCATGAGGGCTAATGTAAGAATAATAAAAATGTTTAAAGGACACATTTTTTCAATCAAAATAAAAATAGTTTTATTGATGATAATGGAGAAAAAATGTGTACTATTTTTAGAACACATAGTACTTACTGCATTCGATAGAAGAAAGTCGGGTTTTAAAATCTCACTTCTTTTTTAGCTATCAAAATATTAGTATCTTGGCACTTTTGAAAAGAAGCAAAATTAGATGCATCTTTCTAATCTTTTATTTTTTATAGTTGGATAGAGTTCTAGAGTTTGGGAAATTTGTTCATACGCATTATCTCATGTTATCTTTCAATTAACCTGTCAAAAATTACTATTATCACCATTTATAGACAAAGAAACTGAGGTTTAAAAAGAATAAAATGACTTACTAAGGTCACAGAATGTTAGCTATGACTTAGGACTACAATGAGATTGTTACATGCATTGCAACACTCACTACTGCCTATTCTATGTCAAGCACCATTATGACACTGAAATGATAAACTAATAATAATCAGATCTAACATTTATTAGCCCTAGATACACGATACTATCCTAAATATTTATGTGCATTATTTTACTTAAACCCCTCAACAAACCTATAAAACTGAAACTATTAAAATCCTCATGTTACAGATGTGAAAACTAAGGTCTAGAGATTTGCGTAAGGTCATAGCACTAAATATGAGGAGCTGGCTCAATCATTTAACAAGCACAGGCCTTTCGGTGCCTGGGTTGCAGTTATCGCTTGAGCTGGTCAGGGGGTTGATTTGTGCAGAGTGGAACCGCATCTGGAAGCAGTGGTTGCCGTGATGTGTGCTGCCCTTTGCAGTGCTGCTGCATTTTTTCCATGACTCTAAACTCCCCATCATGGAATCCACGGTAGGACTGAACAACCAAACTACCCACCCGCTAGAAAGGTAGGGATGCTGCTAGACTCAGTCACCACTGAAAGTTAGTGCTGAGTAAATTCTGACTGTCTCTTGATTTTGCTTTGTGCATACTGATTTCATTTTTTTTCTCAATACAGATGGCCTTTTTCAAATGGTGGGAATCTCAGCCACCTAAGATGACTCATGAATTCATCTTCATCCTTTTGGCTTTCACCAGCAGAGAAGGTCTGACTCTGTTGGTCTATTTGGAAGAACTGAAAGGGCTCGTATAAGCCCTTTTGTGTGATTGGCCTGGCTTATATAAGAAGCTGCCCTGGCTCGATCAAATGTAGCTAGGGAGAAAGATCATGTAAGAGCAGACATGTACAGTTGTGCACTTTGTGTACTTCACAAAGATGCCCAGCTGGAGGGTTGAAACCAAGCCCATACCCTGCTCACCAAGCCGTGCAGCACGGAGCATGAGTCTTCCCAGAGGAAGAGATCTCTTTGTTTCTGGCAGACACTGGGGCTCGCTAAGCTGGGCACCCATGACACGGAGCCCCTTTTTTTCACATGAAAACCTTGAGTAGGCTAGTGGCAGTCCTGTGCAAAATATGGCAGCTTCTGAGGAAATAATGTATTTGTAGATTGAGGAAGAAAAGGGAAGCATTCATTTCAGAAGAAGGGGAAATACTCAACAGAGCACTCAGAGGGGATTCAAGCCATTGGCTGCGCTTCGCGTTTTCTTGCTTAGTAATATTGATGCTCTCTCTTTAGAAACCTATTTCTATTTCATATAAAATAGTTTAAACAGTTCCACACTCAAGTCATGAAAATATGATAGATAGAGGCTGCATGTCGAGGTCTAAACAGCGTCTTGGAGAACAGCTTGCCACTTTCCCAGGCATTCACCTGCCCTGCGGATGCTGCAGAAGCTCTCTTGCAGTGGATTTCAGTTAAACAATTTCATGGGTTTTATGTGAAAAGACAGTCTGACATTTAACAGAGATGCCTGTTAGTCTCCACTAGCAAGGTGCTACTGAAAGCAGATCAGGTTGCATTAAAATGATATTTTTAGCACCAGACTTATGGAGCTGTAAAGACTTTTTTTTTTTTTAAAACAAACAAGTGATTTCTCATGGGTCAGAGTAAGGTTTTCTTTGGAATATAGTTATACTACCTCTACCTGGCAGGCCCAGCATATTCTCCAAAGCTATGGGCTGTGTGAAACTGGTAGGACTGGGCATGTCTACAGACGTGTGGGACGAGGCTGGGCTCAGAGGCTTGGCCGGCTGGGCCCCATGTCAACTGCAGGCCAATGTGCACCAAGATGCAAAGTCCCCAGTGTGTTTATTCTGGGGTAAGCAGGTCCTTCTTATCTTGAGATAAAAGTCTCGAGAGTGTGAACTTTGCAAACCTCATCAGGCAGAGCACAGAGAGAGAAAAGTTTGGAACAACAAATTCTGGCAGTTTCATGTTGCTGCAGCATCTTCCCAAGTTTAAGATGTTTTTGAATTTTCTACTCTCCATGGGTGGCTTCCATTTTCCTTTTCTCCTCATCCTTGTTCCTTTTCTCCAGCCACCCTTCTTTGATAGCTCAGACTCCTACCTCTGATTCAGCCCCCTCTTTCTACTCTTCCCTTCTGGCTTCCTCTTCCCTAGGGGTCTTTCTGTGTTCAAGGAATGAGTCAGGTCCTAGAGAAACGAAGACCAGTGGAGACTCAGAGGAGCAGAAAAGCTCTAACAAAGCTGTTCAGGGCAAGGGTGGGCAATGCTCACTGTCGGGATTCTCCCTCTCCTGTTCCTTTCTCTTCTTTCTTTCTTTTCTTCTTTTATGCTGTTCATCATCTATTCTTCTCTCATTCTTCTTTTGTCTCTTTTTCTTTGTCTTCTCTGCTTAAGAACAAGCCCTCCTTACAGAGTTTCTCTCGTCAGGAAAATGAATAGCCTGTTCAATCCATGTTAAATTTGATTATAGTTTACTGAATTAAAACAACATACTCTCCGGCAAGGGACTCAAGGGATTTCACGGGAAACGTGTGTGGGGGGCTGCGAATCAACAGGCTGTACACAATGTTATGACTGTGCCTTGCCCTTCACCTTGAGCGGAACTTGTTTTTGGAAGCAGAAGTCACATACATCACTCCTGGGTGGAAGATTTAAGGGCCAGTGCATCCTTTGCTGTGTTCTTTTTCCTTCTGTCACAGTGACTGGTGACATTTCAGATGGTGGCTAGTCCTCTAGCCTGAGCCCAAGAAAGAGGACAACTTTGAGCAGAGACTACAGTTGACCTGCATTAAGCGTGTAGCATAAATGAGAACTAAACCCTTCTTATTCGATGACTCTGAGATTGCCAGGCTGTTACTGCAGCATCATGTAACATCCTCACTGTTACTATGCAGGAGCCGACAACAGCAAGGCAGACAGAGTGATGTGTTTCCTACTGAGTAATCCTTGTGGAAAATAGCACCGTGAAATTGTAGCTCGCAGCTCACTGAAATCAGGAAGGTAGTCTGGTGACAGAATATTTCTGGTGCTCAGCATCTTAGTTTTACCTATGTTTCAGACAGAAAAGGACACCAAATCAGTTACAGTGCTGCTTTGTCATCTCTTCTTTCCATACTCTGCTCTCTGACATTCAGCTGGGCCTGCTGGTTCCTTACTAGTAAGCTCTGGGGATAGGGACACTGTTATCTCCTTTATTTGTGCGTTGGAAGCAGGACAAGTCTTTCCATAATTGCCTGAAGTACAGCTGAAACCAAGCTGTACCTTGAAACTGACTTTATTGAAGATTTGAGGAAAATGGAAGTAAAGTGCAACATGAAGAAAACTTTACAATATTGACCTGGCACAAGCCCAGTCTCGTGTCCCCTGGCTCTCTCCCTCTGTCCTGACCAGAGGGAGGCTCTGTGCCCCTGTTACACTCTCCACCCCTCATATTCATCTTCATGTCAGAAATGCTCCAGGAATCTACCTGCCTTTGGCCTCCAACCCTCAAAAGAAGAAAAATATTCTCTCTCTCAAGTTGCTCACAAAAGCCTTATTTCTTATTCCAGCCCTGATCATTTCCCGAGATGACTGATTCTGGGAGCATCCGTTCCTTTTGAGGAAACTCCATCCTCATCGTGATATATACCATGATCCGACCTAATGGCTCCAACAAGACAATCACATGGTTGCACCAGAAAGGGTAAAATAGGCTCTGCTGTAGCAACAAACACTCCAACACCACAAAAGCAATCAATATAAATATTCATTTCTCATTTACATGAAGCCTGATCTACACTGAGTAGCCCTACCGAATTATATATAATATTACAGATACATCATCTGGTACCCCCAGGATGGCCATTGCACAAAAAGGGAAGCTAGAGAGTCTTGGTGAGTACTGTGGCATGCACCACTTGCATCCCGCTAGCCAGAACTCAGCCTCATGGGCCCAACCAACCCCCCCAGGGGAGCCTGGGAAATGGACGCTCCCTGTGAGTCCAACAGGAAGAAATGCCTTAGTAAACACACAGCAGTACCTATGCCATGGCCCAGTTCCCAAGGTTCTAGCTAATCAATCTGCAATTACAGTCAAGTGAGGAATATTAACAGCCCGGCCCAGAGCGGGTTGTACCAAGCTCAGGCTCATTATTTTCAGACTTTTATCATCAAGATCTTTAAAAAAATTCCTAGAGTGTTATCTCATCCAGAATCACCTTGTTACTTTAACGCTTAAGAAATGTAGATCAAAATGGGAAACTCTTGATCCAAAGAGGTTGTTCAATTACTTCTCAAGTAGAACATACTAAATGGCATCAAGAAGTAAGTGAAATACAAGATATATTGAGTTAAAAACCTGCCTCTACAGGTACCCTAGAGAGATGAAACAGTAGAAAATTGGAAATGTTTATTTTCAATATTGTAAGAAAAAGTTACTATATCTCATCAAAAAGTAGGTAATGTAAGAAATCACAGTTCTAAAACTCATAGAGCATAATTCGAAGGAATACAAAGGAAAGAATCTAATTTATGGAATACCTTTGTTAATGAATTAGGAACTACAGAAAATATGGAAGAAGGGGTCTTTTCTTTCAAGGTCAGAAGTTTTTAAAGTATGTCTTAAGGATGGCTCATGGTTCAGAATAGTCTTTTAAGTGGTCTATGTACCGGTATTCAGGAAAATTTTGATGATGTTTATATAGAGTTTTTTTTTTTTTTAGAATGATTTCAAATTTATTAATTCCAGATCTTTCCGCCTTCCTTGTCTGGCAAATCTTATTCCTTTAAGTGTAAATTTCTCTGTGAGGTTTCCCTTGATTCTGGGCAGGATGAATACCTCTACTCTGGGTAATTTTGTAGCATTATCCTCCATACCTTTTTGACAAGATTATTTACCTTGTTACATTGTGATTTGTCTTTTTTTTACTTTTTATAATTTCTTTTTTTTAAATTTCAATAGATTTAGGGAGTACAAGTGATTTTTTGTGATGTGGATGAATTTTATAGTGGTAAAGTCAGATGTGCCCATCACCTGTACATTGTTATACAAGATGGGTAATTTTTGATTTCTTACCTGCCTCCCAATCTCCCCTCTTCTGAGTTCTAATGTCAATTTTAACATTCTGTGTGATTGTGTACCCATTATTTAGCTCCCACTTATTAATATAAGTGAGTACAGGGAGTATTTGTTTTTCCATTCTTGAGATACTTCACTTAGGATAATGGCCTTCAGTTCCATTCAAGTTGCTGCAGAAGACATTATTTCCTTTTTATGGCTGAGTAGTGCTTCACGATATATATATGCCACATTTTCTTTATCCGCTCATCAATTGATGGGCACTTAAGTTGATTCCATATCTTTGCAATTGTGAATTGTACTATGATAAATGTATAGTGCCTGTGTCTTTTTGATATAATGACTTCTTTTCCCTTGGGTAGATACCCAGCAGTGGGATTGCTGGATTGAATGTTAGGTCTACTTTTACTTCTTCGAGGAATCTCCGTACGGTTTTCCATAGAGGTTGTACTAATTTACATTCCTAATTTTTTTTTTTTTTGAGACAGAGTCTCACTCTGTTGCCCAGGCCAGAGTGCCATGGCATCAGCCTAGCTCACAGCAACCTCAAACTCCTGGGCTCAAGCAATCCTTCTGCCTCAGCCTCCTGAGTAGCTGGGACTACAGGCATGCACCACCATGCCCAGCTGATTTTTTATATATTTTTAGTTGGCCAATTAATTTCTTTCTATTTTTAGTAGAGATGGGGTCTCACTCTTGCTCAGGCTGGTTTCAAACTTCTGACCTTGAGTGATCCTCCTGCCTCGGCCTCCCAGAGTGCTAGGATTATAGGTGTGAGCCACCTTGCCTGGCCTGCATTCCTATTTTTTGATTCCATATGAAATTTAAGATTGTTTTTTCTAGAGCTGTGAAAAGTGGCATTGGTATTTTGATGAGGATTGCATTGAATCTGTAAATCACTTTGGGTAATATGGATATTTTAACGATATTGATTCGGATCCATGAGCATTAGAAGACATAGGATGTTTTCCCAATTGTTTGTGTCATGTACAATTTCTTTCAATGGTGTTTCGTAGTTCTCCTGGTAGAGATCATTCACCTCCTTGGTTAAGTATATTCCTAGTTGGGTGTTTTTTATAGGTTTTTTTTTTTTTTTTTTTTTTGTAGCTACTGTAAATTGTATTGAGTTCTTGATTTGATTCTCAGCTTGGCTGTTATTAGTGTATGGAAATGCTACTGATTTGTGTACATTGACTTTGTAAGCTGATACTTTACTGAATTTATTTATCAATTCAGTATCAATTTGGAGCAGTCTTTAGGGCTTTCTAGAAATAAGATCCCATGTCATTGACAAATAGGAATGGTTCGACTTCTTCTTTTCCAATTGGATACCCTTTGTTTCTTTCACTTGCCTGATTGCTCTGGCTAGGACTTTCAGTACTATGTTGAATAAAAGTGGCAAAAGTGGGCATCCTTGTCTTGTTCCAATTCTTAGAGGGAATGCTTTCAGTATTATGTTGGCTGTGGGTTTGTCATATATGGCTTTTATTATTTTGAGGTATGTTTCTTCTATGCCTAGTTTGTTAAGAGTTTTTATCATGAAAAGGTACTGGGTTTTCTTGAATGTTTTTTTTTGCATCTATTGAGATAATCATATAGCTTTTGTTTTTAATTCTGTTATGTGACAAATCATATCTGATTTGCAGGTGTTGAACCACTCTTATAACCCTGGGGTGAAACCTACTTGATCATGATGAATTATTCTTTTCATGTGTCGTTGGATTTGATTTGCTAGTATTGTATTTTGTTGAGGATTTTTGCATCTGTGTTCATGTGGGATATTGGTCTGTAGTTGTCGTTTTTGTTGTGCCCTTTCCCGAATTTGGCATCTAATTTGTCTTTTTTGTGTCTTTCTTCATCTACCATCTAGAAGATACCTTTCTGAGAACAGGAAGTAGGTATTACATATGTGTCTATGCAAGTACCTAGCACAATACGTGAGATGTAGGACCTATGCAATGTATATCAACTGCTGGATGAGTGGCATCAAAAGGCACAATCATTTACCCATCACTCTTGGACTGTGCATGTATGTTTATGTGTTATGGGGGTGTGGAATATAGTTACATCTGTGTAACATCATGAATGAAGGGATGTATTCAAAATGATATTGAATGTATCAAAATAATTCATGAATTGACACACAGAAAAGGTCTGAGAACAATTTATGTAGGCAGTTCTACATAAGAAGGAAGTTTGGGGTTCTTATTTAGCAAATAAGACTTCTCACACTCCATAGTAGTAAATTTTTTTTGCATATGAGCCATTCCTTATATATTTACTGCTGATCCATTACTTTTATATTTCAAATTAGAATATTTTAACGTATTTTTTTCATTAAAGGCACATGATACACTATTGTCTCCTCAAATGGGTAATTTATAATGTTTTTAGTATGAAATAAAAGAAATTATCAAATTTTTTTTCTTGGTGGGAATTCTTAAGCCCACATGATAAATCAGCATTTAGAACAATTTTTTTTCTTCATCTGAGTTCTACTTTTCTGGTTTTACCTCTTATTTTCTGAGAGGTGAGCATGGTATACTTTGCAGAAAAACAGAAAGAGAGTGGCATATTTTAACTGAGTTATTATAGAATTGCATTGCTACATTTTTCCCATTTATTATAAGTAATGGTATTTTGTCATTTGTTGACCTCCTGTAAATATAGCTTTTTCTTTCTGTAAGTCAAAAAAGTCTTCTTCAGGGCATACAGGATGTGTTGTAATAACACATTTGATAGCTCTAAATAATTCTTTTCTATCAATGTACAGAGTGAATGTTATTAACGGGAAACTCTTCGTATGGTTCCTGAAAATAGCCAATAACTCAACTTGTCAGCATTTTGATAACTACAGGCTTCAATTCAGCATGAAGAAATATAGGATTCAGTTTAGCAGTTTCAAAAGCAATGAATACAGATGATGAACTCTCTTCTTTCAGGCAAAGAAACAGCAGATTATTATACATAGTCACTTATTTCTAATAATGTCATTTCAATTTACTTCTCAGTTGCCTGATATTAGAAGTATTTGTCCGGGAGTTGGATCAGAATTTAATCACTATTGCAGAGTTCCAGGCTCAATCTGAGGCACCCAGCTGAAAATCTTATCAACAAGTGAGTGGCAATGTTCCTCATCCCTCCCTATACTATCTTATTGCCTTTCTCTTCCTACCTTCCAAGTTTATTTCTAAACATTCCAGAAAAAGCTCTTTAGATGAGAATTAACCATGGTGTCATGGTAGTTGTTACCTGGATGTGGCCTTTGTCTTGTTCTTCCTTCCATCATTACCCCCTTTAAGACTCAGATTAGGCCTCCTCTTTCCACAAACTCCTTCCTCCTCCCCCAACACTCTCAGTCTGGGTGAATGAGAAGGAACAGATGTCCTCTGACAGCCTAGCACTGAGCTCCTGGCAGCAATTACTGAATAATTGCCAACTGGAATGGGCAAACTTCCATTACCAGGACACCCTTCTCCCTAGCAAGGCCATTCCTTAGACTGTAAGGCTTTCCAGTTCCCATTGTTATGCCATAGGTGCTACCTGCTTCCTCCCAACTTTGCCCAGCTGCAGAGCTATGGGGGGGGGTCCCTCTCCCAGGATACAACCCATGCTTATCTGAGGCATGATAAGAGTTAAGGGACCATATATATTTTAATGCTTTTTCCTATAAGATTCCCCAATAACCTACCTTAGCTGGCACCAAATGTGCTGTTTATGGTGTTAGTCCCACAGCTGCTTTAACACTTCAGTTTCCCTCCTCTGTGCTCCCATGAACTTTGTGTTACCCTCCCATACCAATCTCTATAGTCATCATCCATGACTCCTTGGGTGGTATATTAGGCTAAAGGCTCCCTGATGGCAGGTAACTCATCTTCCTTGTATCCAGAGAGCCTATCATGGTGGTAGAATCTGTTCAATAAATACCACTGAATGAATACTTGAATGTTCAGAAATCACAGACAGCAAGATCAGAGAAATGTTAGCTTGGGTACTTCGCTTATACCCTTATAGATTTCTTGCATCTACTTTTTAATAGGGTTTCATTTTGCCTTTAAAATCAGCTCTGATGTAAAGACCAGGACCACTCTTGAAGATGGTACATTGTAGTTAGGACCAGTGATATGCTGGCAAATGTTCATCAACATAGCTCACTTTAAGCCACCACCATGTTGTCACTGAGCATAGCATTGGGAAGAGATGTCCAGTAGCACCAATCCATACTATTATATTTCCATCATATAGCTACAATACAAGAAAATTACCTTGAGAGTATATAATAGAACAGGCAAAAAAAATATTAGGAAGTGGAATGATATGAATATTTATTACTTTTGTTTTTAATATAATATAACTTGTTTAATATATTTTAAATAATAGCTGTGTGTAACAACCGGCTTGCAAAATTCCTGAGAATTTATAAATTTCCTCTCAGGATATTGTAGGAGCTGACTCTGGCACACCACTGGATAGCAATATTCTTATCAACCTGTTTTCAGTACCTGAACCTTCCCCATCCAGCCTAGATCACTTCAACCACCTATCCACGAGGACCACTTCAACCACATTCTTGCTAGCATTCTCAACCAGGAACATGTGCTATTTGATCAAAACAACTGGTTGTTTTGGTTAATGGCAAAGAAGTACAAAGGTCTGTGAGAAAAGGTAGGCCAGGCGTGGTGGCTCACACCTGTAATCCTAGCACTCTGGGAGGCTGAGGCAGGAGGATTGCTTGAGCCCAGGAGTTTGAGGTTGCTGTGAGCTAGGCTGATGCCACGGCACTCCAGCCTGGACAACAGAGTGAGACTCTGTCTCAAAAAAAAAAAAAAAAAAGAAAAGAAAAAAGAAAAGGTAGAGTGGCCAGAAAGAAGGCTGGGACATTCTTAAACTCTTTACAACCTAGAGCTTTTTCACTAAGTATCATGAGTTGCAGGTGAGTAGCCTGCTTTGACTTAATATTTTGTATTTGGCCGTACAGGCCATTCTGTGACTCACCACCTCCACTTTCCAGCTTGATTTCACTTTCTGTCTTGTATGCCTCCTTCTCAACCTTCTCGATTGCAAAAATGTTTGAAATTACACTTCATACCAAAATCGTCTCTTGACTTTTGGATGAAAGGTGATGATTCCATGAACACTGCTCTATCCCTCCTGCCCCTACTCCATCACACCACGCCACACCCAACGTGTTCTTCTTCTTTTTTTTTTTAATCACCTCAAAATACTTCTAGGGGCCTTGATTTTGGGGCTATCTTATGAATGTATCAAATATATTCATTGCCCTTTTCTATGTCTGTTTTAGACTGCCTGCTCTTGAAGGACAGTGCTCAAGAATCATACCCAATTAGTTTTTGGTCTGTTTTTTTCTTTTTGCATCTCACTCAGTAAAGAATCATGCCACTTTGCTAAATGTCTTTTCATAGCTTCAGAAATTCTGCTATTCACAATGAATTAATTAATAGGTGTAGCATCATGCATGTGGGTAGCAACACATGAAATTTTCACTGCTAGATTATGATTCCTCTTTAGAGAGTAATGATGGTGATGATGCTTTCAACATTACAACATTGTCCCTGTGTCTCAGCACATTATCCATGCACTATAACCTATAGAGAAATTGTGCCAAGACAGACTCACAAATACTCACAATCAGCATATCTTTCCTTTTATACTTTTTAAGTTATAGACATGTAGTACATAAACAAATTCTAGCTATTTTTTACATTAAGAGTCATGAAATAGTTTTTCAGTTGCCTTATCCTTGAAAACAGAAACAACCATTACATTTTATTTCTAAATGTTTAATTCATCACCACAATCATCATCATCTGGACTACAGATGGCAGACACACTTTCTAAAACTCTCTTTCTGAGTAAACAGCCTTTTCTTGAACAGCTCTGCAGAGAGAACATACAGTATTTACACTCCTCGCAGTTCCTTTCTGCGTTTTGCCCAAGTTTACAAGCATATTTGGGATGCAACTGATATCACTATAGAGCAAATGTGTTCTCTCAAATTTAGTTAAGAAGAAAAACTAACGTAGAATAGAGGAAAACCCCTTTAGGAGAGATTCTTTTTGTTAGGTTGCTTTTTAAAAAAAATTTTTACGTGTAGCTTACTCAGTCTTTTTCTAAAGGCACACTTATCATTTGCATCCTGTTTTCTCTGTGCATAAATACCTGACCAAACCTAGTTCAATTAATTAACAGCTCTCTAAATAGATTGAGTTTGCTGCCTTAGGGGATGAGACACTGGAAGACTCACTCCTGAGTTGTCTGGCAAAGCTCCAGAAGTGTTAATCACGAACTTGAACTGAAGAAATAGAATAGACTCAAGTGCAAATGACAGGAGCAGAGACTGAGGCCACTGGGCACAGGAGAGAAAAGGGGATAGAGAGGTGGAGAGCCTCCCTCTGTGCTCCACACCTGAAAGGTTGGCTTTAGGCATCATATTTGTGAACTCCAGCAATGAGCACTGATCCAATGAGCTCAAAAATCAGACCAGGCAGATATTAGTAAAGCCATCTTACTGGAATTACTGGAAACAATAGTTTCAGCCATTTGCTATAAGTATTGTATTCTTTGGTCATTGGAAGTGTGAAACATATAAACAAAATTTTAAAAGAAAAAATAGACAAAATGAAGATAATGGAAACTATCAAATTAATGAATTTACTGGATTTATGGTAGTTTATACCTATCTATAGAATGAATACTATAGCTACATTTTGAGGTTTACTGCTAATAATGCTGATTTCTGGGCTGCAAGACAAAGGCTGTTGGGGGATCCTATTGAATTAGCTGCCCGTGTGCATTTAGAAAACAATTACGTATTTCATACAGCTGAGATTAAAGTGGGACAGCAACACTGGAAGCTTGCAATGTTGGTAACAGTTAATTACAGATTTTGATCAGTGTTTTATGTCTGTCTCTATATTTCTTTATTCTAAGATGATCTGATATCTTGACAGCAGGGATCAACTGTAGGGAAAAAGAATATATTTTTAAAGATGCATTGCACCACTTAAATTATCACCTGCAATAAATAGTTAAATATGGCTGTGTGATTATTTTTTGTCTCATGTCAGCTTCCAGAAGCATTCCAGTTAGAGAGTGCAAGCTCTGTTTCTGACTTAGGAAATACTACCAACCTGATTTCATTTATTCAGCAATGATTATTTACAAAACACCTGCCCTAGGACAAGTATAATGCTAGGTTAGGTATTACTAGCTAAAACAACAAACACAAAATTTTGAATAGGAATGGAAAAAAGAGTATAAAGATACAAATTATACTTGGCAATTTTGCAAAGAACTGATTGTGTGACCTAGAACAAATCACATATCCTCTCTGTTCCTCTGTGTCCTCATCTGTAACGTGGGGATAATAGTGTACGTCTCTCATAATGTTGATGTGAAGATTAAACAACCCTGGCAAAGTGCCTGCTACGTAATACATGCTATAAACACGTGCCCTATTGTTACTAATTTATTTTTCAAACAATTAAATCATAATTATATAATTAGTTAATTATTGAGAATTAATAATTGTTAAATTGTATAGTTAAATTTTAAATTTTATCTGATATTTCTTAATTATATATTACCAACAGCAGTATGTCAAGAGTAATCAATAACTGCAATTTACTATGATATATCTTGCTGGTGGTTGTCAGAAGCAGGTTTACTGTGAAACTAATGAAACTTCAGATCTCTTCACTTTCATAAACCATTGCCAAGGGCCTGAGAAGGACCCTAGAAATGTGTTCACATAATCTTGTTTTTGTAAAATTTGCCAAAGTAAAATATTTTCACTAGCTGAGACAATTGTCTCTCTCCACTCCAATTTTTCCTTTGTCATATACTTGCCCCTGGGTGTCAGGGACTTAAGAATAGAGTGTGGGTTTGAGGTAATACCAATGAAGAGAATTAATCTGGGGAAATATTTATTGTTGGTTTAATGAGGAATATGTGTGGCTACACAATCACTTGTCACTTATTGGTAGCTGTCCAGGTACAGGAATGACTTTCAGGAATGCCACTATTATCTAAGGTGCTGACTCACCCAATATGAAACACCAAGTATAGGGCCAGAGATTATGTTGCAATGTGAACATGCGCTATGTAGCCAGCCCTGGAAGTATGAGGGTTGTGCAAGAGAAACTGAGTTTGAGATATATAGACCTGAAGCTAGTCTGCTGAAATTTCTTTCAATGAGCAGACATGCAAAATTGGAAGACTTAGTTCTCTACAATGCCTAGTCAAAATGAAAGTTCTAACACGGATAAAATAAATAATCCAGAATATAAGATTTTTAATATTTATATATTTTTCCTTTTTTCATGGGAGTCATGCAAGAGAGAATTTATAAGAATCTTTGTGTTTATAGAGCAAAACTGTAGCAGTACCACATGCATCCAAAATGATTTTGTGTGAAGTTTTATGCATACCAATATATGGGTTCATATATTAACTGGTCCAATACATCTTATCCCAACAGTAGTTTCAGATGAAACAACATATAACATTGACACTAATATAGCAAAATAAATGATATAGCAAAACTGTACACAAATTTCCCTAAATGTAGTAAAATGGCCTGAAGAGGGTTCTTGTGATAAAAATTCCTACATTTATCCATCAACAACTTGATGTATGTACTATAGGAGTAATCTGATTACTAATTTACATAGCCCTATACAATATAGGAGCAATTTTTTAAAATGCATTTGAATTGCACTTTTGCATACCTTAACTTCAGATTAATTTTGTACATTTTTCTTAAATTATTGAATATATTGAAATCTAAATAAAATGGAAAAAATATCCTACCAAAAAACTTATTCTGAGAGAAGTTTGTAGAAGAAGACTTGTAGCAGCTTCAAAATATCAAAATACTCTTACTGTATCACAAGGAAATGGAAATCTTTCACTGACAAAATCATGACAAAAGTATGGAAAAGGATCAAAATAGCCAAAACAAAAAAAGGTAATAAAAATGATAACTGAAAAGATAAATATGTTTTTATGAGAATTAGGACATTTTCAAAAGGAAGACAGAAAGAATGAAGAAAAATGAAAGCAAGATGAAAGAAATTTTAAGTTCAACAGAATACTACAGATGGTCAACAACAGCTCCATTTTGTTGAATAGGTACCATGTTTTCTTTCACTGTGTCTGGTTACGAAAGGCAATAATGGTATTCAACATTGTTAAAAGAATGATAGCTTTTTTCCAAAATTGCGATCCTAATATAATAACATGTATGGAGAACTAAACAGAATGTCAAATAAACAAACAAATGAGTTGCAAAGAGATGTCGTGAAAGAAAAAAATTATAAATGGTTAGATTATTTTGAGATCCTGGCTAGCTTAGACCAACACCAAAAGTTGCATTAATCGTAAACTATTTTCAATGAGATAGACACAGTTTACATAAGATGAGTGCTCAGGCTGCATGATTTTATGGGAATTCTTTGAAGTTATGAAGACTACCTAGAATATACGGAGGCTGTGCTTCCTTGTGGCACAGTCATCCCTCAGAATCCATGGGGGCTTGGCTCCAGGACCCCTGTGGATCCATAGATGCTCAAGTCCCTGATATAAAATGATGTAGTATTTACATATAACCTATGTACATCCTCCTATATACTTTAAATCATCTCTAGATTACTTATAATACCTAACACAATGGACATGCTATGTGAATACCTGTTACATTACATTGTTTAGGGAATAATGACAAGAAAAGTCTGTACATATTCAATATGGAAAAATCTTGCGAGTAGTTTGTTTTTTCCCCAAATGAAAATAATCTCTGAGTTTCTTTAACTAGTCAAATATGTTCCAGGCAATAGTAACCTGCCATCAGAAAATATTTGCTATCAGTTGTGTGATGACATAGCACTAATGAGAGACAAGGACGGTGTGAACTCTTTAAAAACATGAATATGTAACGTGCATTTCTTCCCTTCATTTTATCAGATTAAAAGCTGCCTCTCAGGATGAGAAGTTATTAATTGCTTTGTTATTTTGCAAGAGTTTTTCCTAAAAAAATAGACTTTAGTTTTTAGAGCAATTTTATGTTCACAGCAGAATTGAACAGAAGGTACAGATTTCCCTATGCCTCCTCTCCCCATTATCAACATCTTCTCCCAGAGTGGCGCATTTGTTGCAATTGATAAACCTACATTAACACATCATTATCACCCAAAGTCCATAGTTTTTTATCAGGGTTCACTCTTGGTGTTCTACCCTCCATGGGTTTGGACAAATTTATAACACGTACCCACCATTATATTGCCAATTTTTTTGCATGTGGATATTCAGTTGTTCCAGCACTGTTTGTTGAAAAGACTATCTCCTCTTCATTGTATTGCCTTTGCTCCTTTGTCAAAAATCAATTAACTGGGCCGGGCGCGGTGGCTCACGCCTGTAATCTTAGCACTCTGGGAGGCTGAGGCGGGCAGATCGCTCAAGGTCAGGAGTTCGAAACCAGCCTGAGCCAGAGCGAGACCCCGTCTCTACCAAAAATAGAAAGAAATTAATTGGCCGACTACAAATATATAGAGAAAATTAGCCGGGCATGGTGGTGCATGCCTGTAGTCCCAGCTACTTGGGAGGCTGAGGC
>CAUYRT010044593.1:0-36297 GCA_963574885.1 Lepilemur ruficaudatus | reverse complement strand
GCAACCTCTGTGGAAAGCAATATGGAGATACCTTAAAGCGATACAAGTAGATCTACCATTTGATCCAGCAATCCCTCTACTGGGCATCTACTCAAAAGAACAAAAGACACTCTATAAAAAAGACACTTGCACTCGAATGTTTATAGCAGCACACAATTCACAATTGCAAAGTTGTGGAAACAACCCAAGTGCCCATCAGTACCTGAGTGGATTAATAAAATGTGGTATATGTATACCATGGAGTATTATTTGGCCATAAAAAGGTGAACTAATACGTTTTGTAACAACCTGGATGGAAGTGGAGACCATCCTCCTCAGTGAAGTATTGCAAGAATGAAAAAACAGACACCACATGTACTCACTATTAAATGATAAACAACAACAACAACAACAAAAAGACAGTAGACTGACCCACAAATTTAACCTGAGCTTTATTTTGATAGCCTTTAATTCTGTCCCAGGTTTCATCAATTAAATGATGGCAGGCCAAGCACTTGAGTTGAAGCAGAGATCAACCAAATTCAACTAATAATGTGTCTGAAATGCGCTAAAAATAACTCATGACCCCGTATCTAAATTGGCTCCTTTGTCACAACCCATACAAACAGGGCAGATAATGCTGTAAGTACAGGCTCTGAAATATGATTGCCTAGCTCTGCCAAAGCTTCTAAATTCCAAAGAGTTGTGAACAATTTAATCGAGATGACAAACACTTGGGACAAGAACATATGGCAAAGTAGAGTTATAAATGCTTTTTCCTTACTGAAAAAAATATTGGGACATTTAATCAGGACTTTTATTATGTTTATATTACAAAAATGGAAAATTTATTATTAATGAGGAGGGATATTTCAAGCTTCTAAGCTTCCTTTCTGGAATAAATGTCACGAAATTAATCAAAGACAAAAGGACCGTAGATTATTCATGCATAAAACTCAATTCTGACTGGGTCCACATTAGCGTCAGAGCAGGGAAGTTTTTAACATCTGAAAATATGAAGCTAGCTAATGATAGCAATATTTTTCAATGGCCAGGCAAATTTTCCTCAGGTGAGGGGGCCAAGAAAAAAGGTGAGTGTAGAGAGCCACAGTTTAACTCAGGAGCCATACTTGGGGTGCGTGGGCCTGGCCTGGAAGGCCCAGCTCTAATGTAGTCTTGATGTGGCCAGATGATATTAGTCCTGTCCCAGGGCAGCTCTGAGACTCCACGCCCTCCTTCACCAGAGGAGTTTGGAATGGTCTTTTTTTCGAAGTTCCTCAAGGCCATGAGCTTCCTGGGAAGGTGCTCAGGGGTAGTAGGTGGGCTTGGTGGGTGTGAGCGAGTATCCCTCAGCCCCCAGCACACGTGTGTGTGCCCACACACAAACAGGCATGTGTGCAGGCACTTCAGCCGGGCTAGTTATGCTCACAAAACTCTCCCAGAACAACCCTCCACGTTAAGTTTTATTAGGAAAACTCTGTTTAAAAGTAAAACAGTTAAGAAACTTCTAGACTCATCAAGCTCTAAGGTTCTATGATCTCTTCTGCAGCTTCATTGGTTTCATACTAAGATAAGAAGTCGGTGAACATATGGCCATCTAATAAGAAGTGGGAGGCAACTAACTGTTTTTTATTTGTTTTTGATTTTGATTTTTGATCTTGTTTGTTTTCCCAATTGCCAATTGCCCCCAAGGCTCCCTTGACAGAACCAAAACAAACTGCTCAGGTAAATGACAGCCTGACACTTTCATATTTCTGATTCATTTGATGTTAGTCACATTTTTCCCCATTGGGAAGATCCATATTTTCATGACAAGTGCTTCATATTAATTTCAAAAGTGAATTCAGTGATGTCATAATTTCTCATTTTGTTCAGTCCTGAAGCAAATAGTCATTCCCTGTAGAGAAGGGGGATGCATTCCACCACATAATTACTGTTGTTTATTATGGAGGCAGAAAGAATAGTAATATCTTCTTGTTTAGCGTATGCCCCTAGTTCATAAAGGAGATGAATAAAAGATTAAAGAATAATGAAGGGGATAGTAGTTATTATGTTATGAATCATTCTTTTATTTACTCTTTGCAGGTACTTGATAGGAAAGAATGTTAGACTCAGAAAGATGAGAAGGTCTTCCTGAGCCTTTTGTAGCTAACCCCTACTATTCAGTGGCAGGTATGTATACTGACTTGGCTTGGGGTGGCAGGGAGGTTGACTTCTCAAATTCACTAGGTGAAGACCAATGTCAGGCCTGCTGGAACTCAGTAGCCATGTAGAAGAAAACATGTGGAAGGAAAGCACAGGGACTGCCAGCTAGAAGACACAGACAAGAGGAAAGTTCAGAACACTCCCTTGGGGAGAAATGTTTTCTGTGGACATAGAAAAGGTTGTTTTTTTTTTTTTTTTTTTTTTGGAGGGAGCGGGTTCTTCAAGAGCGACCAATGGAAATTATAAGAGAAAGGTTTCTGCTTTTCCAGCTGAGTGTTGGGTCGAGTAAAGTGATCTGACTTGGATGTGTCTGGCTGTTCCCAGGCCTGCAGTTAATAAGCGTTGTTAGCAAACAGCTCAGGAGGTAATTGGGCTGTGGCTGGAAGGGTAATGAAATGGGTGTAGACTCGAAGGTGGTTCTATTAGAGGCTCATATTTTTAAATTACAGTTATTTTCTTTGAAATGTAGCCTTTGAGTGAAATCTGTGATCTCACAAAGTGGACCATGCTAGCAACAGGACTGGATTTTCATTTTGTTTGGGTATTTTTCTAGAATTAATTTTAAAACAAACACCATTAATCAGCAAACAGGAGTAATAATCTAAATAAGGGCACCTTGAATTCACCCCTGCAGTGTTCAAAGCAAATCACAGATGTCATCTGGCTGACATTTGTACAAATCCATGCACAACAGGTGGGTTTTGTCTCTACTCACCCATGAGGACATTAAGGCACAAGGTGATTATGGGCATTAGCCAAAATCATCCCTCAGAACCTGTGACACTATATACTTCTCCTAATGTTGTTGGTTTTCCATGAGATACGCCTCCTTGAAACAAACAAAACACAAAGGCTACTTGGGACACTCTCCTGACACCCATTGCTGCCAGAAGCCCAGGGGTGAAATGCTCACCTGGCCCATACATAACTCAAAGAACACAGGTTGGTACAAAGCCACAATGTTCACACCATGTGAACGCAGGCTCAGAGTCCCCCTGAGTTCAAAGCCCACCTTCCCAAGTCCACAGAAAGGCATCTCGAAATCCCTCCCATTGCTCTTGCTTCGCCTCCCTCTATCATGCACATGTCCATTCATTCAGCATTCAGGAAACATTCATTATGTGTCTGCTGTGTGCTAGGTGCTATGTTTCCAACAGCCAAAAAGTTTATAATTATAAAATAAAAAATGGTTGTCAAGACGACAATTTAATTCATGATATTGTTTCTACTCAGGATGCTCCATCATCTTGCCACACCTTACTATCCAACTTTCCCCTAGTCTCCTGCCGTTTGGGCTGGTTGGGCTCCTTTCTCTATTCCTTCTATATGTCAGGCCCCATGTGTTGTTAAATAAAAAATCCGTCAGGGTCCCCCCCACACACACACAATCACCACCAAGTAGCCTTCTGTATCACATGATCACACCCATGCATCAAGGAGCTCAATGCCACCCAAGCCAAACAGGTTCCACCACAGGGCATCTTGGCAGATCAGAGAGTGTTTCTTCAGGTAGGGCCAAAATCTAACTTCCCCATACCATTTACACCATTTGGGACCCAGAGATGCCAGTTATCAACATGGCTGTCAATAGAAACAATTGGCACCATCTAGCTCCACATCTAAGGTCACTTGTCAAAGAGGTAAGCAAGGCTTAATTTTCTTCATTTGTTTTCTTTTTCTTTCTTTCTGTTCCTTTCTGTATAAATCACATTTAAATTACCTGCCGGGGAAGAATACAAATGAGACTCAGTCGGACCTCATGAGTCATCGTTTCAGTGAGAAACAAAACAGGCTTTCTTCAAAAAGCAATTTAATTAATTTTGTTATGTGCTGTGGAAATAAGCTTTTAAAGATGAATCAAAACAGTTGCGCACAATTGTTTAAAAATAAGTGAACAACGCAAATTACTGTCTGGTTTTGGGGTATACAAATAATAAAAAAAGAAAGATATTTTTAAATGTACAGTATGTAAGGTTTGCGTGCAATATGTAAGAAGAAAAAAAACAAAGTGGACTCTTAGCTGGGTATATGTCAAAGAAACAGCCCCGTTCGGATCTAGGAGAGGACACACGTTCCAGCCTAGCCTTTGACCTTCCTGTCTATGTCCCAGCTCTCTCATATGTAAAATGCAGATGAATCCTGCTGCATCTATTTCCCAGAGTTGAGAGTCAAATAAAATAGTGGATATGAAAGCACTTTGTAAACTGCAAAATGCTAGATCTGTACATGACATCGTTCCACTTACTCATGAATAACTCCATCTCTTCAGAGTAGAAAAATAACACTCAGAGTTATAGCTCTTGTAAATAAAAACACTTTCATTGCTTTATTTTCTCACTTCACTATTACTTGAAAATAAGGCAGAACAGTGAGGGCATTGAGACTTGTTCCTCACCTCTCCACCAAAACTGCATCTGCCCCATCTTGCTGAATGACACCCAGTTGTCCAAGCCAGAAACCTTGGAGCACTGCTTGAGTGAACTCTTTCCTCCGATACCCAGTCCACTGGCCAGTCCTTCAGAATATTGAATCCAACAAGCTCCACTCCATACAATGCCCCTGGTCCGAGCCCCCATCATTTCATCACTTCCGTCCCACATGATTACACTGGCCACTGGCCTCCTAAGTGATCTCCCCACATCCCCTCTTGCCCCTCCCAATACAATCTTTCAGTTTTTAAGTTTATACTTGAGGCAAGTACTGCAGCCCATCTATTTGCTCCTCTAGCCCTTCTTCCCCTCCTAACTGAAGCTTCCCTTTGACTTAGGAAATCAGACAAGTTCTTCCCCCAGCCCCAGGATGGCCATGTGACCTTCTTCTGACCAGTGGGATTTAAGGAGGAATCTTCTAGAAAGTTCCTGGGAAAAAATATCCTCCTGGTTAACCAGTGAGAGTCAAGTGAGGCAAGCCCCACCCTTTGCCTCTGGACAGTGTCTTGTGGCACATGGTGCCTGGAGCTATGGCATACAGAGAACTGACCTGGAGCCCCAACATTATCATTCCACCCAGGGGGCAAGGCAACACATGTAACCTAAACATTTGTACCCCCATAATATGCTGAAATAAAAAAAAAAGAAAAAAAATGAAAGGGGTCAGAGGTCAGCAAAGTCTTTCTTAAGAGGTCAGATAGTAGACAGTTTAGGCTCTGCAGTCCATCTCTGCCTCTGCTCTGCCCTTGCAATGCAAAAGCAGCCAAAAATACAACACTTGAACAAATCAGCATGGCTGTGTGCCAATAAAACTTTATTTATAGACACTGAAGTTGGAATTTCATATAATTTTCACATATCACAGAATTGTTTTTCGACATTTAAAAATGTATAAAACAGTCTCAGTTCGTGGGCTATACAAAAACAAGCAGCAGGCCAGATTTGTCCCACAACAGGCCATAGTTTGTCAACCCCTGATGGGATCATTAAAAACCCTACCCTTGGGCCTATTTTTCATGGAGGAGATGTTCTCTTACTTGCAGCTAAGAGTACACTGATATAATACACTTTTTCTCTTATTTTTTTCCTACTTTAAATTTTATTTTGAAATATTTTTTTTATTAGTCTGTTTTTTTTTTTTTTTTTGATAGAGTCTCACTCTCTTGTCCCGGCTAGAGTGCTGTGGCATCAGCCTTGCTCATAGCAACCTTGAACTCCTGGGCTCAAGAGATCCTTCTGCCTCAGCCTCCTGAGTAGCTGGGACTACAGGCATGTGCCACCATGCCTGGCTAATTTTTTCTGGTTTTGATAGAGACGGGGTCTCGCTCTTGCTCAGGCTGGTCTCGAACTCCTGAGCTCAAACAATCCCAGAGTACTAGGATTACAGGCGTAAGCCACCGTGCCTGGCCTATTTTGAAATATTTTAAGCACACTGAAAAGTAAAAAGACAACAGGCACCTATGTCCCCACTATCCAGATTTAACAACTGTAAACATTTCACCATACTTGCTTGAGATATTTTATTGTTTTAAAGAAATAAAGCCTCACCAAGCACCTAGAGGCCATACCAAACTCCCTCTCCCTGCCCCAACAGAGGCACCTGCTCCTTTGAGGTAGCTATGTACCCTTCTATACACTCTGCATACTTACATGCACTCATGCATCCATAAACAATACGCTCTATTGTTTTGTGCTTTTAAACTTTACATAAAAAGTATCGCACTGCATATAGCCTGTTTTTCAACTTGCTTTCACCCCCTTGATATTATTTATGTTGATACACTTAGAACTGGTTCATTTCCTTTTGTGAATTGTGAATGCCAAAAAGCCACATGAATAAGCCACAATTCATCCCACTGATCCCCAACTGAAGGGAGTCGGGGAAAGCTGGTTGTTTTTCTGTGGTTTCCCATGTGCCTAAGGACAATGTTCACTGCAGCCCAGTATTGGCAAAATAGTGGAAATAACCACTGTATCCTGTCACTTCTTCCCACTGTTGGTAAGGAAGCTTTCTGATAACACAGGTTTGATCATGGCCTGTCCTGCTGAACAGCTTTCCCTGGCTCCCTGTTGTCTAATCTCTTTCCTCACAGCCCTGTGCTTCTGTTCCCAGCCTCTCCACCCTTGTAGCCCTGCAGCTTTGCTCCAGCCACATTGAAATTCCTTCCCTTCTAGCCAAGCACAGCACTCACAAGGCCTTCTGTGTCCTCGCCCTGCCACTACCCCAGCCCCAGTCCCTCTCACCCTTTCTGACCCCAATGTCACACCCTCTGCTCTGCTCTGTGTCCCAGCTCCAGATCTTTCCCAACTGTCACTGCCAACCCCTTTGCTTTCTCCTGTGGCAGGTGCCATGTTGCCCATAAAGCCTGTAGCAAATTTCCATGATCCCAGGGGAATTGACTCCTGTGTGGCCCCCACTTGCAGACATCTATTGGAACACCTTGAAAAAGGGAGTGTCCCCATTTCCTTGCCACTTGCCCTCTCCAGTCTAGGAGGTATTTGTGTTTAGGCATCATGTCCTTCATGCCTCTCTGTCCCCCAGCATTTGGCACATGGAATGTACTCACTAAATATTTGATAATTAATATCTGGATGAATGAATAAAAAAGTCTGATCTCTACAGAATCAGGCCCAAAACAATGAACTCAAGAATTACACAGAATGGGATGAGATTGCTGGAATCCAACCTAACTGACTATTCCCCATGGATAACTGAAACCAGTAAGTACTACTATTTATATACAGCCTCTGAAACTTCACATTAGTTTGGTGATTCAGCCAATTATTGTATTGCCCTAAATTTTCTTAAAATTCATTTAAAATTCTGAAACATAGTCAACTTAGTTATTTACCTTTAGTTCGGGCTTCTTGTAAAAGTATGTAAACTTCTAGAGAAAAGAAAATCCTTATCTGCTTGGAAATGAATTTATAAAAAGGATGACCAGACACTGACTGGAAACCAAGCACTGGGAGCCAAGAATTAATGTTACCTCCACAAGGTGATAATTGGCTCCTTATTCACCAGAAGGATCCATTCCAGTTATTGCACATTAGTGATTTTGTTTCTGCCAACTTTGGGGAAGAGACTTTCTTAGTATTTTATGCCACAGCAGAAGTCCATATGTGGTGTTCCATGAAGTTATGACATTAAATTTCTTGAATCTCTGTGGAAATCAATCTTACTGACTTACAAGCACAAACCTAAAGGCATGTCGTTTATTAGGGACCAAGAAGGGCCATATAAGGAAATTTTTAAAATATCTTAACTTATCCCCTTTAAATCCAAGTGCTTATACACTGGGGACCATTTGTGATAGCACCATTTTTAAATATACTGTACACTTCTTAAGCAGATGACAGAGAGTATCATATAACATGCTCTTGAACACTCAACATTATCCACAGGAACTCTGATGCCAAGGGGCTCCTGAGATACCAAGAGGGCTGGTCTGGGAGATGGAGAACTGAGTTGTCATCTCGGCTTTTTCATGACTTGATATGTGACTTCCAGCAAGCTAATTCTGCCCTCTAGGCCTCATCTGTACAATGAAGAGTGAGACTAGATGATCTTGAGATGGTTGTTTCCAACTGTGTGAAATATTTATCAAGTTTTCAAGTACACATAATGCTATATTATCATTTTACAAAGGAAATACAAGCATTTACATCCAGTGCCTTCTAGAAGTTGGTAGGCTAGAGAAATGTAGGTTAAACTAAACACAAGTGAAAATTATCCTTCTTATTAAATATTGCCATGACATACAGGGCATGCTGAAATAATAAGCAAACTGTGTATTCTTAAGACCCAAAGGCCTGGATTTTTCTTCCCTGTGATGTGCACATTTGGTAACTAGAAAACAATAATTTCAACATTCCTGTGATTCAGAGTATCTACTTCAACAAGTGAAGACATATAATTAAGATGCGTCCATAGGGGGACTTGTATCCATAAACTATGTATGAAGACTGTTTCAGAGTGCAAAACAAGCCCCCTAAGCCCCTTCAAATTATGCAGGCAATGATGATTAACAACTGATTCAGTGGAAAATTACTTTGTGCATTCAAAGCCTGAAGGACTGCCAAAATTGGACTCAACAAAATAACATAGTCAGGCTAGATTGAATCCACAGGACATATTATAGAAAAGGCACTTAATGAGCTGGGCAAAGGATGCTGCTTGCTCACCAGGTGAAGTTAATAAAAGACCCTTTGTCCAAGCTTTCCATGACAATGCACTGCTAATTTTCTCAAGAAGAATCTACTGCAGTGGTGAGTCACTGCCCTTTTACTGGCATTATTTTAATGATATGAGATAGAAGAAAAGGTCACAATTTAGATCAATGCCACCTTTGGATGACAGAGTGGATGAGTCACCAAATGAAATTAACACTGAAGCGTGGTTACCATTTTTGCCATCTAAACTCTCTCCTGATACTCTCTACAAACAACACATTTCAGGTATTTCAGGAGAGCTGGTTGCTAGGTTTCAACCTAATTCAAAGCTCTTCATTTCAGCACAGACAAGAAATATGAAAAATTTTCAAGATAATAATATTAAATTTATCATGAGGCAATCAAAGGGCTCAGATGTATGTTGATGGTGATCACTCTAGTGATTGACAAAAAATACAAAACCAAAAGAAACCCAGAGCTTCAAGAACTTTAGAAATTATCTTAGCCTTTCCCTCTACTTCATAGAAGACACTGAGATACATAAAGGAAAGTGAATTTCTTAAAAGATCCCATGCTTAGAAGCAAGATGAGACCAGAACCCATGTCCCTCATCTCCTTAACCAATGTGCTTCCCAAACACCAGACATTCTTGATTCATATATTTAGCTTTAATTTCAGATTTTACAAAACATTTCTTATTACTGGCAAAGGGAAATAGCAGCCAAAATATGACTTTTAAAAAAAGATTTGAAAAGTTTGTTAGGTTTTTGATCTTTATCAAAATATTTGTTATTTAAATGTGCCAAACACCTCACCAAAGAAGATATATAGATGGAAATAAGCACATGAAAAGATGCTCAACATCATGTATCATCAGGGAATTATAAATTAAAACAACGAGATACCACTACACACCTATTACAATGGCCAAAACTCAAAACACTGACACCAGCTGGTGAGGATGTGGAGCAACAGGAACTTTCATTAATTGCTGGTATGAATGCAAACTGGTATAGCCACTTTGGAAGACAGTTTGGGGCTTTCTTACAAAACTCACTGTCCTCTTTCTTACCATAACATCCAGCAATCTTGCTCCTAGGTATTTATTCAAATAAGCTGAAAACTTATGTCCACACAAGAACCTGAACATGAATGTTTATACTAGCTTTATTCATAATCACCAAAATTTGACAGCAACCAAGATGTCCTTCATAGGTGAACAGATAAATGGCGATACATCTACACAATGGAATATTATTCAGCAATAAAAAGAAATGAGCTATCAAGCCATGAAAAGACATGGAGGAAGTTTAAATGCATATTACTAAGTGAAAGCAGCCAGCCTGAAAAGGCTACATTCTGTATGATTCCAACTATATAACATTCTGGAAAAGGTAAAATTTTCTGTCTTTTCCTGAGATAGTAGAAACATCAGTGGTTACCAGGGATGTGGAGGGAGGTAGGAATGTACAAGTGGACGACAGATTTTTAGGGCAGTGTAACTATTTTGTATGATACGATAATGTTGGATACATGTCATTGTACATTTGTGCAAACCCACAGAAGGCACAACACCAAGAGTGAACCCTACCTAATGTATACTATAAAATTTGGGTGATAAAGATTTGTCAGTGTCGGTTGATGTTGATGTCATAAAAAGTAATATTCACTCTTTTGCCACATAAAGTAATATTCATAAGTTTTAGGAATTAGTAAGTGAATATATCCTTGAGGTACCATTTCTTCAGTGGTCTACCACAAGAGCCTTGTGATAAATAACACTGGGCCCACTCAAAAAATTCAGGATACTCTCCCTGTCTTAAAATCAGCTGAAGAGCAGCCTTTTCCATCTGCAAACTTAATACCTGCTTGCCCGATCAAGTAATGTATTTACAGGTTACAAGACTGAGATGGACATTTTTGAGGGGTCATTATTCTGCCTGCCACACCATGTAATTGTTATGGACTGATTGTTATGGCATCCTTCCTGCCAAATTCATACCTTGAAGTCCTAACCCCAAGTACCTCAGAATGTGACTGTATCTGGAGATGCGGACTTTAAAGAGGTAAATTGAAGTACAATGAGGTCATTAGGATGGGCCCTAGAAGAGATGAGGACACAAAAATGCACAGAGGGAAGACCATGTGAAGACATAGAGAGAAGACAGCCATCTACAAGCCCAAGAGAGAGGCCTCAGAAGGAACCAACCCTACTGACACCCTGACTTTAGATTTCTAGCCTCCAGAACTGGGAGACAACACATTTCTGCTGTTTAAGCCCCTCAGTGCATGGTACTTTGTTACAGCAGCCACAGGAAGCTCATACAGTCATCTAACCAAGGAAGCTACTGTCCCATCCTGTTCATGGGTTGTGCCAGTATTCAAGAGGAAGAGACAGATAGGGAGTAGGAATCTTGGTATCATCTTAGAATTCTTCCTACCAAAGGTGTCAGTCCCCTTCAGAACCTTTGCCCAAGTCATTTGAAAGAACTGGTTTAAACTTTCTTGCTTGTTCCATTTTAGTGAGCTTTCCATTCATTTCCCACTCAACTTTTTATCTTAATTCTAGTTGGTCCAGGTGGGTTGGAGGGAAGGTGAGTAGAGTGGAGGATGAGGACTATCTCTAGCTAGAAGCAGCAGCAATACCAGGAAAAAATGTGTGGTGCTCTTGGCCCGTCCTACATACGATTGTTATGAAAGAAATGGAATATAGAAATGTGAAGAGACTTTAATTTTCACAGCCCCCAAAATTTCATTTTCTATTGTGAATATTTTTAAAGCAACAAAATCTGACTATACAACACGTTTTGCTTTAAAATGCGTATTTGTATAGTTTACACATAGCTGAGAAAATCAGATTCTGTTTCTACTCTAATTCTTCTTGTTTATGTGCATATTAACAGGCCAGAATGTGGTAATATTGCTGATAATTGCAGAGTTTCAGCAGCAGAGCAAAAGGAAGAGAACTGGTGGGTCCAGACCCATGTCTGCAGGATATGTCATGAGCATCTATGAAACCTCACTAAATGGGAAAATCCTGGCACCACCACATCCACGAAGAGCACATCTAGCTGCCCTGCTGCTTTGCTTGTGTGCAAAAAAACTGCACATGCAGTGGTGAGGGGTGGAGTGGGGGTGGTTGCAAAAGGGGATGTATTTTAGGGCTTCAGAGCAAAGTGCAGAGTCCTGGGAACAGAGGGCCACAGATACAGATGGCAGAAAATATTTAATGATGCTCCAATCACTTCAGTCTTCTTCCTAAGGTAGAGCTGACAAATTTAGTACAGGGGGCCTGTGTCAGTATCTTCCCATTTACTAGGAGCTGGCATAAGGTCCTTTGGAGGATGGCCCCACCCCCAGACCCTGCTCTATCCTGATACTGACATTTCTTCCATGCTCCAAAGGTCATGACTCCCATCCCTCCATTCATATTTACATCTTTGCCTACATGCATATCTATATCCATATCTGTTAACATATATTCACATATATGTATATGCTGTATATGGACTTACTCATTTAACAAATCTGTTGAACTCTGCAGCAAACATTGCTGGCAGCCTCACCAGCATCAAACCCACCTCTCAGGTGTGGGCACTGATTGGCCTATGTTAACCTGTATAATCCCCAAGTGACTGATTTAGGACTGGTCACTTGTCCACCAATGCTTGGCATTGCCTGGCCTAAGTGACTATTTCACAGGTAGGCATTGACCTGAGTTAGTCCAGAGTAAAACCCCTCTTGGGTTTTACTCTGGACTAACTCAGGTCAATGCCTACCTGTGAAATAGTCACTTGGATGATTGGATGATTATCTGTGGAATGCTGCCATCCAATGTAGTTGGATGATTATCTGTGGAATGCTGCCTGGAGCCCCAGAATGGCTGCAGCCATTTTGTCACCATGAGGGAGGGAAGCCTGAGGATGTTGCCAACACACTGAGAAGGTGCAGAGAATCACAATGAAGCAGGAACCTAATTAAACCATGTCTATGGATTAGCCCCACCTCTGATCTTTTCTGTTGTTTAAGCCAGTTGAAATTGCATTTTCTATTATTTGCAGTTGATCAAGAACATCCTTACCAAGAAAAGTGCAAGGCACCAGGGATTCAGTGGTGGATAAGATAAAGTACCTACTCTCCCACGCTTACATCTTAGTGGAAGTGGATAACAACAAATAAGATAATTTTGTCCAGTGGTAAGTGTTGTGATAGTGATGGGGGACTCACTACTTTACATTAGCTTGTCAGAAGCCTGAGGAGGTGACATGAGAATTGAGACCTGAAGGAGGAGAAAGAGGCAGCCATGGGAGGATCTGAGGCAGAGGAAACAGCTAATGGAGTAAGTGTGGGAGGTTTGAGGGACACGAAGCAGCCCAGCAGGCTGGCAAATGTCAAGCAAGGGAGATAGGAATGAAACAAAGGTAAGTGGCCTGGCTTGTAGGCCACATATGGAGTCTGAATCTTCCTCTGAGTGAGATGGGGAGCTACTGGAGGATTTTGAGTAGAGGCATGGCATGTTTGATCTAATATTTTCAAAGGAACCTTCTAGTAACCTTGTGGCAAAATGACTACAGGAGCAAGAAGAGCATCAGAAGCCACTTAGAGGCTCTAGACGAGGAGTGAAGCTGGTTTGGCCCCAGGTAGGAACAGTGAAGGTGGCGAGAAGCGTACAGACACAGGGTGTATAATTTATAATATCCATTGCTTCAGGGCAGCTAGATGCTCCTTTGGAGAGAAGTATCAACTGGATTGCCAGGATGTGAACAACTGCTCTCCACCTGCATCTTGCATTTTCCAAAAGGGTTAACTTCAATGCCTCTTTAATGGACGCAGTAGCATGGCATAGGTGAAAGGAAGTACAGAGATGTAAGCAGTGAGAGGAAAGGTATTTAGGGATAGTGGAGTCAGACTATTAATAGAACAGATATGCCTAGGAAACCATTTCTCATTTTCTCCATTACTTCCTTTCCCTTTGAAACCATAGACTCACATAAATTCCTGTTAGGTTTTCCTTATCTCCAAAGACCACAGCAGTGAGGATTCCAAATAAGGGAAAGGCATCACAGGAGCAGCAGTGGCCATTTCTATGCACCTCAGTTGTTTCTAAGTAGTTGTTCCTTGTACTAAAAGTTTTCATTCAACATAATTCATTAACACTGAGGCAAAGTGAATATGGATTGTCAGGGATCCAGCAAAGGTCTTATTTTAAATTACACCTTCAATGTAACATTATGCAGCATTCTACCTTTGCCTAATAATGTACTTATTTCAGGTTTTGTACAAATATCTTCAAGTCCAGCACTCAAAACATACATGTAGAGGCACAATTCTAAATCTCTAGCAGTGGTTCTCATTCCAGGTACATATCAGATCAATACCTATTCAAGATTTCCAGGCCCCATCCCAGAGATTCTGATTCAGAAGGTCTGGGTTAGATGTGAGCAATCTGTAGTTTTTAGTAAGTCCTATAAGGGCATTCCAGTCAACTTTTATAATCACTGTTCTGTGGTTTCTGCAATGCTATTACCTGTGTCTTGAGTTTCCTAGACATCTCATAATCTGTATTTTTTGATACTAAGATGTCTCAAATGTTTTTTGGAAGGGGATAGTATTTATTAATAGAGACTAGCTGGAGCTCTCAGACAACAAAAAGGAGCTGGAGTGAGTACAATCAATAGGTGATCAGAGGACAGAGGATGCAGGGTGTTGGTCATGAGAGGGAAGCATGCTGGACATCACCAGGAATTATCTATCTCCATCTTTAATTAATTAATCACAAGTATTTCTCAACTCTCCTTTAGCAGTATTTAAAGTCCATTCATTCCTAAATGAATTTTTTTAAAAAAGCTAAAGGGCAAGGAGCTCTCTTATTCCCACTACCACCCAATTCTGATGGGCCCACCCCATATGGAGTATAACCAGCCTTTCCAGTCTTGGCACCCCACACATGCACCCAACCAGTCTGAGCATCTCTGGTCTATATGTACTACATAAAAGCCTATACAGCTCTTTATATAACTGACATGGTACAAACAGAGAGGCAAACCAACAACATGTATTGTACATGTTATAAACAAACAATTTTTAGAAAACAGAGAGGTTAATAAAACTTATTAATTGAATCAGGACACATCAAAGTGGCATTACAGACACTTTTTTAATGACAACAGATGATACATTTATACAAATTACAGGCTAGAATATAACGAATACAAAATCCATCCAGATAACGGTTAGAAAAGCATCATTTACAAAAGTAAATCTGACTCAAGTGGCTAAAGAACGCAAGCCCCCCATTTTGATAATTACACATGGCTTGAAATGCAGCACATCTAAATCCTCCCCCTAGTCAGTGCACTATTCAATACTACATCATATTCAATGACTCTAGTGATTTAAAGATTCTAACACTTTTAGCATCGACATCAAGAGACATCTCGTAACAGGTTCACTATGCAAAACTCAAACGAGAATGTGTGAACGTTCTTTGCAAACCGTAAGGTGCTGTGCAGATGTTGTTAGCTATTGCTATTATTACTGTTCAGTGAGATTTCACTGAACATGGGAAAAAGGAAGACTACTTTGTATAACTGACAAATATGACTTATAGAACATCTCAAAAGGAATGCAGATATTACTTTGAAGGACACGTAGCAATAACACAGGCAAGGAAAGTGTGGCCAGGAGTGATGTCAAGGAATTCCCGACTATTTTAAGGAATATATAAAGGATTAAGCAATTCATAGACTATGTGTAATATTTATTTATTGTTAGGTCCCCAAAGTCCCTGAAACTAATTTATTTTTTAAGGTGACTCTTTCCCCCTGAAAAAGGAAAAAGAAATCTTGTCCACTTATTAACGTGCTACTTCAGCCCAGCTCTTGTAAAAATTATCTTAAACATAGGAGTACAGTCTGAATTAATAGCTGTACTATTCTGGTGAACATAGGATGCCTGACAGCAGAGAAACCTGCCACTAACCTAAGACAAGTGACAAATTCTGTGCCATAGTTGAACCATTTATCAAATGGGCCTAATAATAGTTTACAATTTCACATGAGTATAAATTAAACAATAAACACGAACTTGTCTAGAGACAAAAAATACACACTAGATAGGTTTAAAACAGGATTTAAATCATTTGTTTCATGTACCTCAGGTTTAATCTTTCTTTGGGTATAACTGACTCCTGGGGTATTCTTACTGTATATATAAAATTTATATGAAAATGGAAAATAAACACCAAACAAGTCAATTAGTTGCTTCTTTTGGCAAAACCAATGAGATATGTGCAATGAAAACATTCTAATCACTACAAGGTATTTCTGTTAGATTCCCATGAGACACAGGGACTCTTTAATGGCAGGTTTAAGTTTCTTCACTAACAACTCAAAACCAAATTCTACCATTATATGTGAAATGGTATCCATTTGAAGAGCTAATGACATCAGATGCATTCTATAGCAGACTTCATTTTTCAGCACAACAGGGAAAAAGGATTTAATTCTGGGGGAGCAAAATGGGAGGTGAGAAAGGTAACATGTTATAGTAAATAGGGTTAAATCAGTAGCTTGGACAGATACTTCAAGTTACACTTCCTAACTGAGGTTATTCTTACAATCAGTTTTCAAACAACAGTGAACATATTCCTACCTTAAAACATTTATAAGGGCTTATCTGTTGCTTTCCTTTCTACACATTTTGAAGTATATACACTGTGCAAGAGAAAATAAGTGAGGCATCTTGAAAAATACATCTATCTGTCAAATACTGTATGTTATTTACCATAGTTAAGAACACCAGCAAACAAGTGAGCTTACAGTTTAAAACCTAGGAAAAAACTGCTTTGAAAACAAGCCTATTTTGAAATAATCCTAAATATCAACCTAGCATTAAATTTTAACTTTCAAACAATTGGTACTATTTCCAAGAGGAAATTACAACTGCTTCTGCATGCATCCCTGGTTTAAATATTGCTGAAAATATTCGTATTATTACTTATTCAGCAAATATCTGAAACCAAACAAAATAATCCAACATTAGACATTAATATTTTACAAATAGCATAAGATCCCAAAAGTACAAGAAACACCTTGGCATTATATAAAAAGAAATTAGGTAGACAATTCTAAATCCAACAGGGCATCTTAAAAGGGGACCATGTAGAAATCCATACTTCGGACTCAAACATTACACTAAAATTGTGGTTTTTATCAAATGACCCTTTACATTTAAAATAACTACTTAAAGACATTTAAACTGTAGACAACATTTAACTATAAGCAAGAATTAAAAACAGTCCTATAATAATCCCCCTCATCTTTTGTTTTTCTCAACAATTAAATAAATACAAATGCCTAATTGACTTTTAGGCCTAATCATCTCTCTATTCCTTTAGTCCAGTTCCACAACATAAAAAATAATAAAGGTAAATAAACAAATCAATAATGGCAAACACTTCAGCAAGGGCCATTGTATTAGAATTATCAGTAACAGGAAATTTGAATTTTAAAAGAGTAAACTTTTAGTGTGTATCAAACTAACATTAGAAATGGCTTTCAAAGATGCATACATGATATAAGCCAAAATAGTGGTTATCTTCAGGTGGCAACATTATGAGGAATTTTAATATTCTTCCTGTTCGATTATGTAACGTTTTTAGTTTTTTAAAGAGAACATATATTATGGTTTCATAATTTAAAAAACAAATATTTGTGGGGGATAGTGTTTTTAGATTACACAAATAGTGCCAAATTGCTAGAAAGAACACAGACTAAGTATACCCACATAAAATCAGGGTTTTTTTTTTCCCTGAAAGGGCCTCAAAAATTACCTAATTTACTATGTGTGTATGTGGGTGTGTGTGTGTGCATATATATACATAATATATATAAACTTAGCTCTGATTTAAAAAGACCACTAGACCAGAAATCCCAAGAATATTTCTTTAGTGATAAAAATAATCCATTTTTAAGATTGTTGACACTCCCAAGATATGCAAAAATGAACACATTTAAATGTATACACTATAATAAAAAAAAAACTGTAAGAAAAACTATTTTAAATGGAGCTTCCCCAAACCTTGTAATTGAAGCCTAACTTCAATGTTGAATGAGGGAGCAAAGCGTATCATTAAAAAGTTGGTCTGAAAAGCACAAAGCTGGCCTGCAAGGGGACTTTAAGAAGCAGGCCGAGTGCCCCAAGCAGCAAGCTCTTTGCTTTGCTCTCTATATCCTTCAGTAAATCAAAGTCCTTTTACATGAATGGGTGTGATTTAGCCAAGTTTTCCCATAAAATAATGTAATGAAAGATTTCTACTGACTAGGGATTACACTTTATGTGAAATTCCTTAGTGACATTCAGATTAATTCCAGTGTCCACAATTTAAGCGACTTTCCATAGGAAATTAAGACTCCAAATCCAAGGACCTGGTATTTTCATGATAGCTAGGGAAAGTGTTCCAGCATAAAATGAAGTTTAGATTTGCTTCACTGTGTACATACCTTAATATATTCAGAGGAGTAAAACCCAAAAACAACTATAAGTCAAAATTCTATAAAACATTTTTTGTTGTAAGATAATTGAATTCTTTCCAGAATAATGTGTAACTAAGTTAATATATTCATTTGTAGCTAATTTAACTTTTCCAAATTCTCATTTGCAAATGAGACTCATACAGTTAAAATCAATTATACAAATTATTATATTAGGAGGATCCAAATGTACACTACTCAAATGTGACTCCTTAAGACTGATTTTAACATGTTCTTTCAACTTTATTCAAATCGTCATATCCCCCACCCTCAGCATTTACCATTTAAAAAAGATCAATTTAATGCTATCAAAAGCAATGTTCACTTTAATCCTGTTTGCCTTCACGCCACTGTCGTGAGCCTTCATTCCAAGCCACGTACACAAAGAGGGCCAGCACCACATGGACTGCAACCACTGCAACAATAGCAGCATAAAAATAGCTGTCCCTATTGGACATCCCAAGGGCACCTATCAAGAGAAAAAAACAGTTTCCATTTTATTCCAAAATTGACCAAAGAACAAAAAAAATAAAGCATAATAATTTGTATTAGCTGTATATTTCTTAAACTAGTTAGGCAATTAAAAAGTAATATTTTGGTAATGAACTAAGTATTCATTGTAAGATTTGAGTATCTTCTATATACTAAGAACATTATTTTAAACAAAACCATAATTATGACTTCATCTAAGGACTTCAACAACAAAAAGGGGACTTCATTTTCTTTTCCTTCCATTATCTGACACTAAAATTCCATTCCCCCCAAATTCCTCCTCCCATGTCAAACAACCCCTGCTCTCAGAGAGATACTAAAAGAAAGGATCTACACGTTATTTCACAGAAAACCATAAACAAGTGAGATGTCAAGCTGAAATAAGTGATGGAAAGGCTCATTTCATAAAGACTCATTATGAGCAATGTGACTTTTGAAAAGCAAAATAGACAAAAGAAAAAAATTAAGAATACCCAGTTTACAGATACAGAGAGGTCATAAATGTACAAAATCTTTAATTGGTAAGGAGAAAATGTCTTGTTTTATGGGTCTAGGATTACCTTCAAATATATAAGATTTAGTTGTGAAATATAACCCAATAGGAACAGTGATCATTAAAGCTGTGAAGAACAGGAGCGTCTTCAGGGTAGATGCTAATGAACTTTCATTTCTGGAATAAAGTAAACAAAGATAAAATCAGAACCAGCATAGCCACAGCCAGACACTCTTACATCCGTACCACTATAAACTCCCACAGACGAAATGCTGGATAACCTGTCCCCTGGAAGCAGAGGTCAAAGGAGGAAGATCAGAGGCAGGGACTCATAATCCAAAGTTCCTAGAGACCCTGTTGTGGGCAGTTGGAATTTCTTCAGCTGAAACATGGGGAATATACCACCACCTTTGAGAGACTGTCATTCAAATCCAGTGTGAAAGAAAGCATCACAGCACTCCCATAAGCAGACAAGCTGAGTCAACATACCAGGTGGGAGAAGGAATCTGGTGCCCCAGATGTTGGAATAGGAGGTTTGGTCCAAGGAAGCAGTGGCCGCGCTGGTCCTAGAGCCGACCAGGCACCAGACACTGGACCAACGGGGAAGACCTGCAGATTAACCAATGCGCCATTCCCCGCTGGAATCGGGGCTCTGTCAAGAGAAGCCTCCAACACCATCCACGGAGCTTCTGGCAGCGGACGTCTCCGCTCCGTTTGCCCGGCCTGGAGGAGACCAACCCGGCCGGCCAGCGGGCGAACCAGCGCACCCCTCCCCACCCCCGCTGGAATCGGGGCTCTGTGAAGGGAAGCCTCCAACACCATCCACGGAGCTTCTGGCAGCGGACACCTCTGCTCCGTTCGCCCAGCCTGGAGGAGACCAACCCGGCCGGCCAGCAGGCGAACCAGCTCACCCCTCCCACTGGAACTGGAGCTTCTGTCACCAGGAAAAAATAGAGCTACAAGGAATATTTCCAAACACATTTTACAAGGCCAGCATCACCTTCACACCTAAGCCAAAGACACAGCAAGAAAACTATAGGCCAGTATCTCTGATTAATATTGGTGCAAAAATCCTCAATAAAATATTTTCAAAATGAATTCAACAACACATCAAAAAGATTATATATTATGACCAAGTGGGATTTATCCCTGGCATGCAAGGCTTGTTTTATGTATGCAAATTAATCTGTGATACATCACATTAATAGAATGAAAGATTAAAAACACATGATCATTTCATTTAATACAGAAAAAGCATCTTACAAAGTTCAGCATCCTTTCCTGATAAGAGCTCCTAACCGTTTACACATAAAGGTAGGTTTGTCAACATAATAATGACCCCTTATGATAAACCCACGGCTAATATCATATTCAATGGGAAACAATGGAAAGCTTTTCCACCAAGATCTGGTAGAAGGCAGAGGCACCCATTCTCACCATTTCTACTCAACTTAGTACTAGAAGTAATAATAAGAAAAATCAGACAAGAAAAAAAACAAAAGGCATTCAAATTGGGAAAGAAGATTATCTGTATTTGCATCACACTTCCTGATTTAAAATCACATTATAAAGTTATAGTAATCAAAACTGTGTGGTATTGGAATAAAAACACATACCAGTGAAACAGAGAGCCCAGAAATAAATCCAAACATGTATGGTTAATTAATTTTCGACAAGGGTACCAAGAGGACACAATGGGGAAAAGATAGTTTCTTCAAAAAAATGGTGCAGGGAAAATTGGATTTCTGCATGCAAAAGACTGAAATTGGACTCTTATCTTACACCACACACAAAAATCAACTCAAAATGGATAAAATAACTGCACCATAAAGATAAAGTTTTAAGGCATAAAACTCCTAGAAAAGAACATAAGAACATAACTCCTTTACACTGACGTTGGTAATGCTTTTTCTCGGTATCACAACAAAAGCTCAGGCTGCAAAAGGAAAAATAAGTAAATGGGACTTCATTAAACTAAAAAGCTTCTGCACAGCAAAGAAAACAGTCAACAATATAAAAAGGTAAATAACAGACTAGGAAAAATATTTGCAAACCACCCATCTGATCCCCAAATTAATTCAACAGCAGAAAAACCACCCGATTAAAAAATGGGCAAAGCACCTAAGCAGACATTTCTCCAAAGACATAAAAATGGTCAAGAGATATATGAAAAGGCATTCAACAGCACTAATTATCAGGGAAATTCAAATTAACACCACTATGAGCTATTACCCCACACCTGGTAGGATGGCTGTTATCAAAGAGATAACAAATGTTGGTGAGGGTGTGGACAAAGAGGAACCCGACTACATTGTGGGTGGGAATATAGATTGGTGCAGCCATTATGGAAAACAGTACCAAGGTTCCTAAAGATACAACCCAGCAATCCCTTTTCTCGGTATATACACAAAGGAGATGAGACCACCATCTCAAAAAGATAATCTGCACTTCCATGTTCACTGCACCCTAAATTATTCACAATAGCCAAGATATGGAAGCCTAAGTGTTAACAGACAAAATAAAAAAAACTGTAGTATGCATATATACAATGAAATATTATTTGGCCTTTAAAAAGGACACCTGCCATTTGCCACAATATGGATGGACCTGGAGGACTTTATGCTAAATGAAACAAGCCAGACACAGAAAGACAAATACTGTATGATCTCAATTATATGTGCAATCTAAAAAAAAATATCAAATATACAGGAATAGAGAACCGGGGGGGAGGGGGAGAAAATGGGGAGAAGTAGGGTCAAAGGATACAAAGTAGCAGATACGTAGAATGAACAAGTTTAGAGTTCTAACATACAACAAGAGCACTATAGGTAATAAAATTGTATTAAGGATTTTTGTTACATAAGTAGATTTAACTGCTCTAGTCACATACACACGCACACAAAACTATGTGAGATGATCGATATGTTAATTGGCTTCACTACAGTAATCATTTTACTATCTATATGTATTCCATAACATCATATTGTGAATTTCAAATATACACAATAAAATTTATTTTAAAAAGACCTATACAAAAAACCCCCCACAAACACTGGATAGAACATGTAACAGATATAACTAACCACATCTATTTCTTGATTACATGCCTTGCACGTGTGTAATTAAATGCTTATTGGTGTAAAAACAAGTTCTCATATTTTCATTTGGTACATGAATCTTTTAACATATCTCAATACTGAGCTATAAAACTCTCATCTAACATACATAAACTCCCTTAAACTGTTTCCTCATAGTAATTTTTAGAGGAACTTATTGTGTAATCTTCATGAAGAATGTGATTGTCTGCAGTAAAGGACCTACAAAAAATACAAAAACAGTCACTATTTGGCCACCTCTTTTGTGGACCCTAAATAAACACTTGACCTATGGTGTTTCTATGGTGAGTAAAAGTATGTTTTAGGTATGCAACTTTCAGATTATCTAACTTGATAAATGAACGAAGCTTTGAGAATCTAGAGAAAGGGAAGGTTAACTGATTATTTTGTTCCTTAGATTATCTCTTTTGCATATCTATTATCTGGCCTGGCTTTTAAAAAGTTTATTATTGAAAAGATGATATAACACCATAAAATGTTTTAAACAAAATCACTTGCAATCCCACCACCCCAACATTACCTTTTCTACATGTTAATTTCTAGCTCCAAGGCAATCTACACACAGCATACCTTAACAATTTGTAGCTGATCTTCAATTTCATCTCACTTCTCTCCTTACCTCAAACTTCAAAAATCTGACTACTTTCCTCATTACTATGTGATTTCATTACTATGGAACTAAGTATAAAGTCAAAGTTAAGTGAACAAACTTAAAAACTAGCAAACTTCCTCTAGTGTTTATAGGACATTTTCTCCTTGGCTCCAGGCACAGCAGCTGTTGGTTCTGCTGGCACAAGCCAGCTTGGGTAGAATCAGTGGTTTATTCCAAAATAAAGTAACTGATGTTATTCAATTGATTTCTTCCACATATCTCTGATTGGGTGTTACTGAGCAGAGACTTGTTAGAAACAAGGAATGGGAAAGGCCAGAATTAAAATTGTCCTCACAGAAAGGAAAAAGTTCAAGATGAACCTTATCGTGCCCTGACTCATAACACCACCTAGAGTTTCCCCACTTCATACAAACTTCTGCAACAAACATTGAGCAGATAGAGCCTATCACATTCCCTTTTGTGGCAAACAAGACTTACAACAGAATTCTTTCTTACACTGCCAAGGTTTCATTGCATATTCCATTAGGAAACCAGAATCAGTCTAGGAGGGCTACAGTGTATTCTAAGTATATCTAATAAAAATATCTGTTGGTATCCTCATAAGTGAATAATAATTTTTAAAAAACACACAATGACATTGTAGGGAAGAAAAAGGATCACAGAGCTCCAAAAATCACTGGTTTTGGAGTCAGTGAGCTTGCTCAAATGCCAGCTTCAACACTTACTAATTGTGTGGTCTAATTCTGTGATCTTGGGCAAGTCACTTACCCTGAATCAATAAAATCAGGAAACTAAGCAGTTAGAGAAATTAAGAACTAAGATAATATATGTAAAGCACCTACACTAAGCCTGGCACACAGATCTCAATGAATGGTAAGGTAACTCCCTCATTACTTCCTTGTCTACTGAGGTGAGTCAGAGCCACCTGCCATCTCACAGATTCCTTTTGCTCAGCCACCGGCCCCCATCCTACTAATTCCCCAAGTGAAGCAGTCCCACACCAGGGGACTATTACTTTACATTCATTCACTCATATAACAAACGTTTATTAAGCCCTGATGATGCAGGCCCCATAGAGAACAGGAGATGAACGAGGCCAAGTTTCTGTCCTCAGAAAGTTCACCCTGCAATGGGGAGATTGCAGACAGCAAGATCAAAAGATAAACGACAGCTGACAGGAAGTGCTAGGATAGGAGCACGAGCTGAAGGCCCACTGACCTAACCCCCATGACCCCGAATTCCTTTTTCGCCCCCAGTGAAAGGTCGGGGCCGGGCGTGCAGACGCTGCAGGCCCCAATCTTCTTTCCCTCTCCCCTACCCCGCAGCCGGGCTCCACGCCCACCCTGTTCAGCTATGGCCTTCCCTCATGCCCCGCTCAGGGCTACCTGAACTCGGGCGGCTGCAGTGCGTTCAGTGCCGCTTTATCTAGGCGCTCCATGGCGTCGCCGGGCCGGCAGCAGGCACTCGGCGGCGGGCTGGACTCAGCGGCCGCGCTCGGTAAGCCCTGCGGGCTACAGTTCCAGACGGGCCGCGCCGGAAGTGCCGGTGAGCGCCGGGAGGCGGGCCGCAGTACGCAGGCGCGGCGCAGCGGGGCTACGCAGAGCAGCGGTAGGCGCAAGCGCGGGTGCGGGGTGGACACTCACATGACTTACCGGTGGCGGGGGCTCCGCGCCGTGCGCCCTGCAAGGAGCTGCCTGTGCTGGAGGAGCAGGCCGGGGAGTAGCCCAGCCATTCCACGTTGAGCCGGGACTTGGAGCGCAACATGGTTCTACTGGACGGGCGACATAGCCGCCGCCTCCTGAGCTTGCTTGAGCCTCTCCTGTCTTCGTCTGGGTCCCCGTCGCCGAGCTGGGGCTGCGAGGATACCCAAGCAGATGAGCGGTGAGAAAGGACTACCAGGCAGACGGTAGTGGTGCTAGGCAACTGAACAGATGACAACGACAACAACAACACAAAAAAAGCAATGCACGTTATTCCACTAGTAAACAAACGCCTCATTAATAACTGCCCGCAGAAGGCAGTCCAGCCGTTGGAAGCTGGGAGGAGTTAGTATAACACTCACCCAATTCCATAAAACTACAGAATATCAGAGTTGAAAAAGCCCTTGCTGAGAGTGACTGTTCCAGGCCCGTTACTGGTGATCCCAACTTCCACTTAAAAGTTAAAAACATATTTTGCAGCTGCTCAGTGAGAATAGGTACTCAAATAGTAAGGACAGATGGGCCTCCGGGGCCTGCACAATCTGAGAGAGGTATAAACGAAAAGGGTGCGTAAGCCTGGGGTCAGGCTTGACAAAATTAGGTTGCCATTGGCTGCTTATAAGAGGACAGCCCTTACATGGTCAATGCCTGGAAAGGGCCACTGACCACATATCTATTTTCTGCACCACAAGGATACAAAGACTGCTTCTGAAATTATGACTAAACCAGCGGTTTAGAGCTGTGGAAAGGGCAATGGACTGGGCAGCAGGAAGCCTGGGATTTAGTTCAAATTTAGTAATCCCTCTCTGGACTTCACTAGGTGAGTAAGAACCACCTAATATAAGAACTAGAAGCAGAACTAGAGAGAATCAATCTAGCTCTGGGGTAGGCCAACAGTGGCCGGCCAGCAAAATAAATACAGTCTGCCACCTGTTTTTTTACAGCCTGTGAGCTAAGAATGTTTTTTTCCAATTTTAAATGGTTGAAAAAGTCAAAAGAATAATATCTCATGACACAGGAAAATTATATGAAATTCAAATTTCAATGTCCATAAGTAAAATTTTGGAACCCAGCCATGCTTGTTGGTTTGTATTGTCCACAAGGCAGCACTGAGTAATTGTGACAGAGGTACTGCTCTGTAAAGTCCAAAATGTTTACCATCTGGCTCTTTCATAGGAAAAGTTTGTGGACCCCTGCTCTAGTTAATCAACCCACAATGAGGTCCTTGAACCCCCAGGGACTCATAAATGTAGTAATGGTATTTCTGAGGACAATTTTTAATATTCTTAAAAACCTAATGAATGTGTTTACTTGTATAAGGTATCTAAAGCTACTTAAAACATCACCTTTCTTTGCTTTTGACATAAATTATATCACAATGAGTTTATCCTGCTTATCTCATAGGAAAATACTGTACACAGATTATTCCTAAAATAAAATAAGTCATAGTATATTTCATATGCTAAATCTTTTAAAACAAAATGAACATGAGAAGAGGGATCTTTGCTTTGTGACTTCATGTATCCCCAGTGCCTAGTATATAATATATAGTAGGCACTCAGTAAATATTTGTTAAATAAATGAATTGGGTCCATGAGAGGACAAAGAGCAAAAGAGTTCTTGGTGGTGAAAAGATTGGGAACCACTTACATAGTTGTATTACTTTGCTGGGGCTGCCATAACAAAGTACCACAAACTAAGTGACTTAAACAACAGAAGTTAATCATCTCTCAGTTCTGGAGGCTAGAAGTCTGAGATTAAGGTGTCCACAGGGTTGGACAGCCTTCTGTCCACAGCCTTCTGAAGGCTGGGAGGAAAGGATCTGTTCCAGGCCTCTCCCCTAACTTCTGGTGGTTTGCTGACAATTTTTGGTATTCCTTCAATTATAGAAGCATTACCGTGATCTCTGCATTTCTCTTCAAATGGCCTTCTCCCCACATCTGTATCTGTGTCCAAATTTTCCCTTTTTATAAGGACACCAGTCATACTGCATTAGGCACCTGCCCTATTCCTGTATGAGCTTATTTTAACTACTTAACATGTGCAATAATGCTATTTCCAAATAAAATCACAGTCTGAGGTGCTAGAGGTTAGGACTTTAGCATATGAATTTGGGGGCTGGGTGGGGACCCACAATTCAAACCCACATCAGTAATCTAAACTCCTTGTTGTATGGATGAGGAAACTGTGGCCCAGAGAGAGCAAGGGACTTATTGGAAATCACACATCTATCTCATGGGGCCTAGCTCGACTCCTGACTCCCAGGCCAGCACTTTTACACTGTCATTAGCAGCCTATTAGCAGTTGTATGAAAACTCAAACAGGAACCATTCATAAATGAGATTTGATGTGTGGCAAAATGCCATACATCTAATCTAATTCACATATTAGTGTGTTTTTTTTTTATAAACTGAGGCTCATGTTCCTCTTTTTCTTGCTGACTTACACACTTTACCAACATTCACTGTGCACACACTGAGGTAGAGAGCGAAATTTAAGCATAAACTCAGAAGTCGTAAGAGAAGGAAAGAATTTAGCCAGCACTCTTCCCCCTCAATAAAGCCCTGAAACCTCCTACCTGCAGCAGCTGCTCAAGAATTAAAGGCAAGGCCAGGCACGGTGGCTCATGCCTGTAATCCTAGTACTCTGGGAGGCCGAGGCAGGAGGATCGCTCAAGGTCAGGAGTTCGAAACCAGCCTGAGTAAGAGCAAGACCCCGTCTCTACTAAAAAATAGAAAGAACTTAATGGGCCAACTAAAAATATATAGAAAAAATTAGCTGGGCATGGTGGCGCATGCTTGTAGTCCCAGCTCCTCCGGAGGCTGAGGCAGAAGGATCGCGTGAGACCAGGAGTTTGAGGTTGCTGAGAGCTAGGCTGACGCCATGGTACTCTAGCCCAGGCAACAGAGCAAGACTCTGTCTCAAAAAAAAAAAAAAAAAAAGAGTGAGAGAGACAGTAACTCTGGCTTCTCTCTAATGTAGGGTGTGATGTCTTTTTTTAAAAAAAAATACAAATTGGTAAAACATGCCCCCTGGTGAAAAACCATAGTTGCACTTCTAGGGGGAAAAATGGGTCTAAACTAGAGGTTATTATAGTAAAAACCTCCACTGTCAGGACCCCCTGGATAATGAATTGCATTTTACTCAAAGGTCTTCATCACCTCACATTGGCCTCGGGCCACCACTGTTGCACTAAAGCACATGTCTTGTGCTTCATTTTACTGAGCATGTTCACAATTCCTACAATTTATACTATCCCCATTTCATAGGAGGGAAAACCGAGGCTGAGAAAAATTTCAGAGTTTGGTAAAAGCCTCATAATGCCCTTTGTCTCCTGACGCTCAATCAATTGCTCTAAAGTTTACTTGGGCAACCTCTTCCAGCTCTATCTGACAAACAGCTAAGGTGCCACCTTAGAGCCAGTGAGGGAGACTTGCTAATAGTCAGGGAATGCTCAGGGTCCATGGCTCAGGACTGTTCTCACCCACCTGCCCCACCTACAGGACACTAGTAGAGTCCCTGGACCTTCTGCCAAAGAGAAAGTAGGCACTGGGGAGTCGTGAAATGGGCCCTGCTCCCTGCCCAGCATGGTGTGGGGTCAGCCTAGGGTCCTGCATCCCCTAGCACACCAGTGGCTTGATACAAGAAGAGGAACCCCAGCCCATGAAGGGTGGCGGGGCTTCAGTTACCAACTTCAAGGTGAAGGATCCTGGCCCAAGTGCTTTCCAGATGGGCCAGCAACCAGACTACCAGAAACTAGACAAGGGCACCCTGAGGACTGATGTCCACAAGATATACACACGTTGTGCCCCAAAAGGGCCAGGCTCTGAGGGGGTGCTCTCAAACAGTTGGCTGAATGAAAGAGCGAGTGTCAGCAGCCAGAGAGCAGGCTGGGGCTCGCCAAGACTCAGGGCCTGGGGTTTGGGTGCCAGAGCCCTAAGAGGCTTCTTTCCGCGTGGTCTTTCCTAGAGCGAAGGGGGTAGGGTGGGGCGAGGGAGGGCAGGGTGCGGCCCGCTTCCACCTCAGGCCGCTCTGATTGGTCCGGAGCAGCGCGTCTTTCCTGCTGCCAGTGGCGGGGCCTGACATGACGAGCAGCCCCGCCCACCCGCAGCCCATCAGGGAAGGGCCCTGGCCTGGGACAGTCTGCAATGCGGTCCAGCCGCGGGGTTCTAGCTCTCCGTCCTGTGGAAGCTGGCACCCCCCAGCCCGAGCTGCATTCCCAATATGCGTTGAATGAAATAGATACATAATTAATCAATGAGTGAGTGAGTGAGAAAACTCATTCCAAGGAAAAACCCAAAGTTCTTACAAGATCGCAATGCAAAATAGCTATAAATTTTGTTTTGGTTGGTGGTGGTTGTTTTTCCTGTTCTCCGTTTTTACTTTTTCTATGATGAATTGAGAAAGCTAGAAACACCAGAGAGGGGGACAAAGCTGCTGCAGCAGGAAAATGAAACCTAGAAGAGGCAAGACAAGGAGGAGCTGGTGATTTGGGCATGGATAATTTAAATATATCATAAAAGATGAAGAAAGCACTCCAGCTTCGGTATGCATGGCCTTTGCCTTCTCGGTTAAGTGGTCCCAGGCTGCTCCTCTGGCTCCTGTCCTGGGAGATTGCCTTCCAAGAAGAGTGTCATGAAGACGGTGTGTGCTCTAGTGTGTGGGGCTGGGTATGTGACTGTGCATGCATGTGTGTGTATACTTCATTGTGTGTGTGAGGATATGGGTGACTGTGTGTGTGTGTGTGTGTCTGCACGCATGTGAGTTTGTGTACATTGTTGGGAGAAATATAATTAAAACAAAATCTCCTCCCAGCCCGGAAAACCTCTCCATAAATGTATAAGAGAAAGAGAACAATTTTATTGACTTAGCATTAAATTAGAATGTAGTGACTATCACAGGCAACCATCTAAAGGGATTACAAAGACAGAAAGAAATCTCATACAAGACATAACCTCAGAGATAATGCAGGTTGGGTTCTGGACAACCACAACAAAGTGAATCTCAGACTTGGGGCCACATGTGGCCTTCTGGATCCTTTAGTGCGGCCTTTTGACTGAATCCAAATTTAACAGAACAGATCCTTTCATTAAAAGGGGTGCAGCAGAGAAAGATGAAGATTTTCTTGCCTACTTTGGTGCTTAAAAAAGAACAATCTTGAAATCGGAAGGCTGCAGGTTCCCCACCCCTTTAATAGTATTATGTCTAAAAATGTATGTGCCTTAATTTAAAAATACTTTATTGCAAAAAAATGGTAATGTTCATCTGAGTCTTCAGCAAATGGCAATCTTTGCTGATGGAGGGTCTTACCTTGATGTTGATGGTTGCTGACTGATCGAGGTGGTGGTTGCTGAAGGCTGGAGTGGCTGTGCCAACGTCTTAAAATAAGACAACAATGAAGTTTCCCCATCAGTTGAATCTGCCTTTCACAAAAGATTTCTCTAGCGTGAGCTGCTGTTTGATAGCATTTTACCCACAGTAGAACTTCTTTGAAAATTGGAGTTCATTCTCTCATACCTTGCTGCTACTTTATCAACTACGTTTATGTAATATTCTAAATCCTTTGTTGTCATTTCAACAATATTCACAGCATCTTCACAAGGAATAGATTTCATCTCAAGAAACCACTTTTTTTCCCCCATCCATAAGAATAAATGCCTCATCCGTTCAAGTTTTATCATGAGATTGCGGCAATCCAGTCACATCTTCAGGCTCCACTTCTATTTCTCTTGCTATTAATATTTCCACCACATCCGCAGTTACTTCCTCCACGGAAGCCTTGAACTCCTCAAAGTCATCTGTGACTGTGGGAATCAACTTCTTCTACACTCCTGTTAATGTTGATATTTTGACCTCCTTCCATGAATCATGAATGTTCTCAAGGGCATCTAATGTGGTGAATTCTTTACAGAAGGTTTTCAATTTACTTTGCCCAGATCTATTAGACTGAGCAATCATTATCTATGGCAGCTATAGCCTTATGAAATATAGTTCTTAAATAATAATATCTGAAAGTTGAGATTACTACCAGATCCATGAGCTATAGAATAGATGTTGTGTTGGCAGGCAAGAAAACAACATTAATCTCCTTGTATATCTCCATCAGAGCTCTTGGGTGACTAGGTGCACTGTCAGTGAGCAGTGATCTTTTGAAAGCAATCTATTTTTTTCTGAGCAGTAGGTCTCAATAGTGGGCTTAAAATATTCAGTAAACCATGATGTAAACAGATATACTGTCATCCAGGCTTTATTGTTCCATTTATAGAGCACAGGCAGAGCACATTTAGCATAATTCTTAAGGACTCTAAGATTTTTAGAATAGTAAATGAGAATTGGCTTCAACTTAAACTCACCAGCTGCCATTATCCCCTAACAAGAAAATCAGCCTATCCTTTGAGGCTTTAAAGTCAGGCATTGACCTCTCTTTAGCTATGACAGTCCTAGATGACATATTAAGGAATATAAAGCTGTTTTATCTACACTGAAAATCTGTTGTTTGGTGTAGCCACATTCCTCAATGATCTTAGCTAGATCTACTGGATAACTTACTGTAGCTTCTATGGCAGCACTTGCTGCTTCACCTTGCACATTTTTCTTATGGTTTCTTTCCTTAAACTTGATGAACCAATGCTGCTAGCTCCCAACTTTTCTTCTGCAGCCTTCTCACCTCTCTCAGCCTTTGTAGAATGGAAGAGAGTTAGGGCCTTGCTCTGAATTAGGCTTTGACTTAAGGGAAGGTTATGGCTAGTTTGATCTTCTATCCAGACCACTAAAACTTTCTCCCTATCAGCAGTAAGGCTGTTTCAATTTCTTATCATCATGTGTTCACTGGAGTAGCATTTTTAACTTCCTTGAAGAACTTTTCCTTTGCACTCACAACTTGGCTAACTGTTTGGTGCAACAGGCCTAGGTTTTGGCCTATTTCAGCTTTCAACATGCTTTCTTCATTAAGCTTAATCATTTTCTAGCTTTTGATTTAAAGTGAGAGACATGTGACTCTTCCTTTCACTCGAATACTTACAGGCCATTGGAGAATTATTAATTGGCCCAATTTTAATATTGTGTGTCTCAGGGAATAGGGAGGCTGGAGGAGAGGTAGAGAGATCAGAAACGGCTGGTCAGTGCAGCAGTCAGAACACACGCAATATTTATCGATTAAGTTTGCTGTCTTACATGGCTGTGATTTACGGCACCCCAAAACAATGACAAAAGTAAGAGCAAAGATCACTGATCACAGATCACCATAACAGATATAGTAATAATGAAAAAGTTTGAAATATTGCAAGAATTATCAAAACGTGACACAGAGACACAAAGTGAGCACATGCTGTTGGAAAAATGGCACTGATAGACTTGCTCGATACAGGGTTGCCCCAAATCTTCAATTTGTTAAAAAAAAATGCAGTATTTGTGATGCACCTTGTCACTCCAGCTGGCTGGCTACCTATCTGCCAGCCACTTTACTGGCGGAGTGTCACCTTCACGTTGGTGCCTCTTGCCCCATTTGGATACATGACATGAACACCTAGCTTTCCACATATTTCAGGGCTGGGCCCAGACAGACAGCATTTCCTACCTCTCCTCTCAAAATGGCCCTGAGTCCCCAAGACATGTTAGAGCAGGTATTTCCTCTGGGAATGCATGGGGCAATGGGAGGTCACAGCATCACACAAAAGAAATCCTTCCTAGAATTGTAAACTGTCCAGTGGTCATCCAGCCCCTGTTTTCCCCCCTCCGCTAGGAACAAGTAGCTCGGTGCCTCCGAAGATGGTCAAGTGGCTTGCCTTGCCTTCCATGAGTAGGCTGTCAGTGGCAGAGGTCAGCCTAAGTATCTCCTCCTCCCATTCAGGGTGCTTACCTCTGTTAACCCTTCCCAAGACATTTTGGTGACCACATCTCCTTGCCTTGACCTGACTGTCAACAAGTCCCCCAAATCTCTAGGCAGGTACTGCCAAGTCTTCTCTGACTGATCCTTGTGGATTTTTTGGATCAAAATATATGTCCTCGCATCGATCCCTGTGACATCTCACCTAGGGATCCACAAGGCAGACACACAGGACTTGGTGGGGAAACAGCTGGGTTGCAGTGGAAAGGACTATGCTTGGAGCCAAAGGTCTGGCCTTGCTGCTGTCGGACCACAGACAGGTGAGAGTTCCTTTCTGAACATTTGCTTATCTCATCTGAAAACAGTTTCTTATGAAGATCTAATGATCCAGTGGGTGTGTAGTCACCTCACCAGCTATGAAGTCCTGTTGAGAGAGGCAGCTGGGCCATAGGAGAAAGACAACTGGGCTGGGAGCAAAGAGATTTGGGGGCAAGTGTGTCTCTAGCCAGGGCTCCCATGTGACCTTGTCAAATGTCAGATGTGGATGGAATTAGGAGGGCTGTACCTGTCAGACTTTTCGAGCTGAGATACAATGGCATCTGCCCCTTGGTGTGCAGTGGCTGGAGCAGAGGGGCTCTCACTCTAGGGTGGAGGAAGGGGTGGGTTACATTACATGACTAGTGCCTTGCTTCCAAAATCAGATGATTTTGTGTTCTCCGAGCCCTTGGTGAGATCAGGCATATTTTTTATAGCACCTAGTACAGCCTTGTGTACACAGTTGGGCTTAGCTGAATGAGTGAATGAATCTTTCTTCATATAACAGGGAAGGCCTGTAATGGGGTGTTATCCTTGGCCCCTGACACCAGGGTACTGATGGCGTCCCACAGTAAAACATTTTTGTGTGTAAATATCACTTAAGTCTGCACAGCGGTTGTCAAACAGTGAGGCCCTGACAGAAGCCAGTGCACCAACCTGGAAACATTTTTATGGTAATCATTTTCCTACAGAACTTGGAGCTTCAAAAGGAGGGCATTCAAATACTCCCCTAGAATGTTGCAGCTGGAAGGAACTTTCAAGATCACAGAATTCAACCCTTTCATTTCCCAGATGGAAAGGCCCCATCTGTGGGGGGTGACGAAAAGGGTGCCTTCCCTGGCCCGAGGCCTGGCACATAATAGGAACATACCAGAGGCTTACTGCTGCATGTCTGCCTGCTTGACAGTGTGCCAAGCGAGGCCATGACGGTGTAGGGTGAGCAACCAGCCACCACTCAGGTGAGGCAGTAGGGCTCAAATTAGCCCTAGGGGTGGCTGGAGGTAAGAAAGCCAGATAGACAGCAGCTGTAAATGAGACAGCGTAAACAGAAAGGGAGAAATCAAGAAAGGAGGAGTGAAAGAAAGGAGAGGAGAGGCTCTGGTTGAGTTCTGGGATATGACATGAGCAAAAAGAACAGAGAGGCCCACCAGCCCCTACCTCACTCACGTGGACTGGAAGCTCAAAGAAAGACATCTTCCCTGTAGAGGAGTGTGCTGGGGAACACTGAAGAGGTCCCACAGGTCTGCAACTTGGGGCAGATTCTGGGCACCCCTTCTCTGGCTGACAAGCATGGCCCACAAAACCTAGTCTATACCCTCCACAGAAAACATCCCTTCTGGGGACATACTGCCCCAAATTCACAATTCCAACAGCCTTTTAGGGCTCCTCGATTTCCCCCTCATTATAGAATGTACTTCTCATTGATATCTTTTGAAATCCTAGCCATACTTACTAGTTCAGCTAAAATGCCACGTCTTCTGTGAAGCAGTTTTTAACATCCAAGTCCTAATTCATCATCCCCACAACCTACTTGTCCCCCTTCTTCTGCACTCCTCTCAGTCTGCTTTTTGTGAGAGTTGCTGGGTGGTGTCTTCTCCCCAGCTCCAACCTCCCTTCAGATTATTCCTTTATTGTGCTCAGAGAATTGGTTTCATGCATGTTTGTGGCTACTCTAGTCCCTGGCAATATAGGTGCCCAGGGAGCATTTGTGGCCCAGAGGAAAGAATGCGTGGAGAGGGGCTGGAACCCCCCTCCAACATCACCCAGAGGACAGGAGGGAAGGGAGGGAGGAGGAGGGAAAGAAAGAAGAAAAAGTGAAGGAAACAAGGAAAAGGGAGCAAGGAAAGAAAGAAAGACTGTTGAGAAAACACAGGGCCTCTTAGGGAGAGGCGGGAGGGGAGGGTAGTGATTGTGGTGGAATAGCAGACCAGATTCCCCATACAAGAAGGCAGACACTGCACAGTTCCATTCATTGATTTAGTCTTGTATTCATTTATTGAGTGCCTACTGTATATGCCAGGCGCTACTTTGCTTTGTTTTTTAGTGATATACTCTAGTGGTTAAGGGAGGGTAAGCCTGGGTTCAAATCTCAACTCATTCACTAGCTATGGGACTTTAGACAGTAACTTAATTCTCTGTGCCTCAGTTTCTTTATCTATAAAATGAGTATCCTAATAGTGCCTTCCTCATAGGTTGTTGTAGGATTATATAATTTAATAGACACAAAGTGCATAAAACAGTGCTTGGCACATATTAATAGTAAGTTCTACATATGCATTTTAAATAGGCACTGAGAATATATATATTGTGAACATTACTGAACAAAAGCATCAAAAAGTTTTGCCCTTATGGAGCTTAAATCCTCATGGAGGAAGATGGGAAATTCACAACAACAAAGGAAATCATGTTAGGAGGTGAGACATGACGTGGGGAAGCGCAGAGCAGGTAGGGCAAGCTGGGAGCAGGAAGATGGGGTTTCAATTTTAGACACAATGGTCAGAGTGGACCTCACAGAGAGACCTGAGTGTTGACTGCCTCAGCTTGAGCCTGAAGCTTGGGATGGGCCTGCTCACCATTTCTCCAACTTTTGCTAAGGCACCCAAGGTTGCTTGTGCTCATGAGCATCCTTTGGGGACAGGAGGATATCCTTCGAGAGAGTACTCCTAGAGACCAGGTGCCTTGAGGGTGAAAAACTGCTGTCGAGTTAGAGAAGGCGCAGAAGCTGGCAAGGAATCAGGACCTTTGCCAGCACAGCAGGGTAAACACTTGTGGCCAAGTCTGGCAGCTGCTGGGCCTCTGTGGAGCAAACACGACCCTAGCAGTTGGCACAGAACCAACTAGAGAAGCCAAAGCCCTTGGGCAGTCTTAGCTAATTAGGGTCTGCAGTATGCAGTTTGCCTCCCATCTTTCCGCTCCATGGGACCACATCACTTTTTTCCTAAGCTCAGCTTCCGCTTACCTGGGAAGGCTGGTGGAACAGACTGGGAGTGCCCTGAATTTTTAATGATGCATAAAGTATAGAAGGTTTTGCTGTGGGACATTCAGAGATATTCTTTTGTGAATTTGTTGGGGGATGACTCCAGAAAGAGCTATAGGATCAAGGCAACCCAACCTGCTCTCATTCTCTTCCGATAGTGTTTGTAGTGACTCAATGGTAGCTTTTTCATTTAAGGATTGTGTCCCTTCAATTAGATTGTAAATTCCTCAAGATTATGAAGGTTTTGGAGGAGGTGACAATTCTAGAAGGATCACTCTGGAAGATCTATTCAACTATTTATTTACAGAGAATTAAAGATGGCGGACGAGTAAAGCCGCCAGCCAGAGTGTCTCCGCAAAAAAGACAGATTTTAGAAGAAAGCGGGAGAATTAAGCAAGCAGACAAGTATACATCAGACGAGGGTCAGAAGGAGGGATACCTGAGACC